>JBBYHM010373142.1:0-74995 GCA_038381775.1 Adansonia rubrostipa | reverse complement strand
ATAGACTAGAAAGCTTATACAGGGTGTTCGTCTTTGTGTATTTGGAGCGAGTCTGGGTTCTTGATCAACAATGGCTAAAGGTACGTTTTATTTAAATTATTATAATGTACAGTTAAATACTTCTCCTTTCTTTCACTAATTTTTTTTCTTTTTTTTTTAACAAAAATATTTCTTATCATACACAAAGTGCATTTGCTATATGCTAATAAATTTTATAAACAAGATGGGAACATTGTTTTAGACAAACTTTCAAGTTTTAGTCAGTGATTTTTCATTTTATTTTTTAGTAATATTTAATTGAATTTGAGTTTGTATACATTATAGATGAAACTTTTAAACTCATATCACATATCCAATTATTTTGTACTAGAAATATGTACGTTTCTTGAAAAAAAAATTTTGAAAAATGTTTTAAAAAAATTATGTATGGTAGTTTGTCAAGGAGAAGTGGATAAATTTTTTAGATTATGAGTAGTTTTTTTTTAATATAAAGTACATAATAATCTTAATATATTATTTTAATTGTTTTTAATTAGTTTTATTAAATTAATCCATAGCACAAACTCAATCACAAATTTTAATATTTATATAATTATTAATATTTTAATTAAGGTTTTTAATTAGTTTTACATTGAAAATTTATCTCATCTATTGTTAATGAAAATTTTAAATTAATTTCACAAATAAAATTAATAGGATATCACATATATACTTTTAAATAGATTTGAAAATTTACGTATCTGTATCATATTTATATATTTTATTATATTATAATTATATTTAAATTATTTTATTTTTATATAAATTTTAATATATTAATAATTATATCCAAAAAATTATAACACGTAACAATATTTTTTATTGTATTTATAAAAATTAAAAAAAATTATTATTAATGTATAGAAAACCAGCCTACTTTTAACTTCTGTCTATTTCAATGAATGAGATAATTTGAATGGCAAAGTAGTTGCGCGCGCGTGCGTGTTTTTCCTACATAAGTCGCCGACCAAATTTCATTAAGGTCAATAAAGAGAGTTTAATAGATGCAAGTTGCAACAATTATAACTTATCTATAACAGGGATATCTATAAATGCTACGTAAAGATTTTGCATATGATTTGTATCTACTAAAGTGTGTATAAAAGGAGAGATCTATTTATATTTTTATAATTTTAAATTAGTTTTTATATATGTATTATTAATATTTTAATAAATTAATTATTAAATTTAATAAAATAATTATATTTTTTGTGAATATAAAGTTTTAAATTGATTTGATATTTTTATCATATTAATCTAAAAAATTATATTTTTTAATATATATTTACAAATTGAAAGTTTTTTACATTAAATAAATAGTAAAGCGATTTTAATTTGCTTCAAACTTGACGTTCATGATCTATGTGAATAAAAATAAAATACAATACTCAGATTAAATAAATATAAATCGTATAAAAAGTTACTTAATTTTGTAAAAACTAATTTAATTTTACAATTGCATAAATAGATCTCCCCTCATATATATATAAATATATTATAAAGAGAGAGGAGAGATCCATTTATAATAGTATAAAATTAAATTAATTTTATATATTTACATAATTTTTTACATGATTAATATTTTAATAAACTAATTGCTGAATTTAGCAGTACAATTACACTCATTATGCACATAAAGTTTTGAATCAATCGATATCCAATCATATCAATCTAAAATATTGGTGTTTTTAATATATTTTAACAGTTAAAATTTTTTACATCGAACAAATTGTTAAACATTTTTAATTTACTTAAAACTTGACATATATAATTTACGTTAATAAAAAATAAAATATAGGTTATATTCAACAAATATATATCATATATAAAATTATATATATGTCTAAAACTAATTTATTTTATATTAATATAAGTGAATCTCTCATATTATATATATATATATATACACACACATACACACACATATAGACAAAAACAATTCGTTTGCAAAATGTGTAAAAATTTTCTTCTCACAATCATTCCTCTAATTTCCCATTACTTGTTGATTTGTTCTTGTTGGCCTAAACCACCTAATTTATTACTCATCAACTACTACACTTACCATCCAGATATACCGTCTAATAAATATTCTGGAATTCACGTATGAAATGAGTCTCAAATTCAACAAGTAACAAAAGATTAAACAAAAACGTATCAAATCAAAAGAAACCCAAAAATTATAATTAGAGTTGTATTTGTTGATATACCAACAATTAATTTTTTTTTTAATTTTACAAAAAAATTAAAAATTTTTTGCATATTTTACTTTTTTTTCCAATTGGTCCTTTTTAATAATTCTAAAAAAATATATCACTTTAATAAGCATGAGCAACTCCTCATATTTGTTTGAGGGGCCTTGGCCCCCAAAATTTAAAAAACTCCTATAACATACATATATATTTATATATTAAAATTATTAAATTGGTCTCTCAAGAATTTTGAAAATCCTCTTAATATATATTAAATTATGACACACGTACTACGTTAATAGTTAAAAAAATGAATAAAAAAATTTGATTAGTGGATAGTTTCGTATTTTTATAGAAAAATGCATAATTATTTCTAAATTTATATCATTATTGGTATAGTCTTAAAATCTTTATGTAATTTCACAGACTAAATTGATGTGTGGGTAACTCGTAATACCAACTCAATCAGTCTTTTTAATATAGTATAAATATATTTATATGTGTTTATATATTAAAATAATTAAATTAGCCCTCAAAATAAAGTTTATGTTTATTTTTTTTTGTCTATTACTTAATTTGATGGATTAAAATTTATAAAAAATATAATTATTAGTCTTAACCCTAAAAAATTTTAAAATTTTTTAATGCATTATACATTTTATCTTTAATACCTATCAAATAAATATATTATACATCTATGTATTAACTTTGTTTATTTTATTATGTTTGGCCCAAGGTAATTAATATTATACCAGTGCGTATACCATATTTATTCTAGTATTGGTATATATCTGTATCAGTATATTTTGATGGATCATTTCAGGTTTATCGATATTTTTCAAATATTTTTTCATACATACATACTTATAGTATATTTTTTGGTTCTTTAACAAATATGCCGTTTATATACATGCAAACATACTTCTACTACATGCATGTATATATATAGATATAAATTTTAAAATTATAAAATATTTAGTATACAAAATTCTTAAATATCAAATAAATAAATAAATATAAAGATATATAAAAAATAAAAAAATATATTATTATTAATTAAGTTTAATAAACAAATTTAATGGATATATTTTATTTTTAAATATAATTATAAAAAATTACAGTCAAAAAAATTAAAAGTGAAATTTTAAAAAATTAAAAATCTTATATGAACCGGTACGGATGGTACATACCGGTGCTGACTAATACAAGCTAACACGACCAGTACAAATTAATACAAAAATCAAAATTATATGCTGTTAATATTATTTTATTTTACTTTAAAATCGATACATACTAATTACACAGCTGATATTGATACAATATCCATTATTGTAATTTGATCCCAAAAACCTTGGTTCACTCCGCCCCGTTACTAATCACTCGTGAAATCTAAAAGCTCCTTGCCATGATAATTTCTTATCATAATAAATTTCTAAGAATATACCAGAAAGTATAATCAAAGACTACTCAAGTTGTCGAGCCTCTGCAATGACTCTTATCATATCATCGGTTCTATGTGGGTTTCGTGCGAGATTTTATTGATTAAGTTAGTCGATTAACGATTTGATAAAATCTGAAATAGAACTGATCGATTTAATTGACTTCTATATATTATATTAATATATTATATATTTTTAAATATATTTATAATATAATATAATATCCACTAATCTAAACTCGTATTTAATTACACATTCATGACCGGATCCACAATCCAATTAAGATAACCATGTTAATCGATCTAACAAACTGACTTCAGTCAATTCAGTAATTTTGATTATGTAATTGATTTCGAATTTTTTTTATTGAAATCGATTAAATCGATTTTTGAATTTTTCAAATTAAATTAACCGGCTGTACCTATTGTGTAGTCCTACATTATCGTGCCGAATCTACTGCAAATTTGATGCAGCTCAAGTGCCAAATGGTGCATCATCCAGATCTTCTAAGTACTTTTCTTTTTAACAATCATTCAAAATTCGTATTTCCACCCAAATCCATCAAAATTTTCATTTAAACCCTAAGCTTTTCTCCTCAAAACCCATCAAAGCTTGATCATTTTTTTTCCAAAAGTTGAAAAGCTAGCTTGTACTAGGTTGCTGCCCTAAACTTTCAAAGAGTTTCTTTTTTTTTTTTGCAAAGAGGGTCTGCTTGATACTTGGAATTTAGAATTTTGAGAGATGGAGAGAAGCTTAGGGTGATGGATTGAGAAGTCTCACACTTGTTCATGGCCGAATTAGATTACGATCTTAAATTTTCAAAAAAATTATTGTCAAGATTCGGATCCGGCCAATCCAAAAACATATTTCATTATTATTATATTATTAAAATATTAAATATTATTTTTATATTAAAAGTTATATATTTTTACAATTTAATTTAAATAAAAAATATTATTTTACTATTAAATAATCATTCAAACTGAATTAATTCAAACTTAAAAAAAATTTTATCCAAAACCTCGTATGTACTGACCAGGCGTGGACATCGCAAAAAATGCTTGGTTTGTTTATAAATGGAAATACAAAAGAGAAATATTTGTAAAGTTACTTTCAGGATTTTCCTTTTTCCAGGGACGGTAGATCTGACATATTAGTTATGTTTTGTGTGTTGTGTTTCTTTCCTTATGATATGTAAATATTTGACACTACAAATTATTATAATTATATATTAAAATTTTAGATCATAAATTTTAAATACGTTTATAATATATTTAACATATTATTTATGTTTAAATATATAAAATCATATTTATTATATTATTTTTATTTATTAAACATATTGTAATCACGTCTCATTTTGATATTACATTTAAAATTATGATATTTATTGGCAGAAAGTTTATGGTTTTTTTTTTGGACTAAATCAGCGCCTATCCCAACATTTTAAAACCACTCCAGCTTGAATGTGAGCTTCTTTGCCAATCTAGTTAGACATGGGTATGGATCAAGCTTTGGGTAAGATTCCTACTAATCCAAACCAACTTAAATTATTATTTAATAATAAAAATGATATTTTTATTTAAATTTAATTATAAAATATATTAATATTAATATTTTAATAACATAATAAATAGTAAAATGAAAATTTCAGTCTGACCCTATAATTCCTTTGTTCTTAAACGCTCTAACTATGTCAAGTACCTTGGAAGATGATTTAAGGCATTTTAGCCAAAAGTTTTCAAGAAAAGTAACAATTAGAAGGGGAATGAGAAAAAAAAAAAAAAAAAGAAAAGAAATTTTATGATGAAAAACTAGTGTATCAAAAAACTAACAAGAACTCAGAAATTCTAATCAACATTTGACTTCAATCACATAAGCAAATTCACTTCGAAATCTGCTTACACAATGTATTTGTAAAGGATTTCTTCCATACCTTCATGTCTACCTCTTCTGTTGAATCCTTAGAGCACTCCATATGTTCGAAAAATGCATGCCTTGCACGGATTTCGGATTTTACGGTTTTTGTTGACCTCTAACTTCGATGTTCCGATCATTAACAGATATGAAACTATGATCAATGTAAGATCATTGTCTATGTTGATTCGACAATCCGAAGCATACGCAATTTGCTGCAAAATTCAACCTCTTGTTGAAGCTGGTAGTAAACCGCCTGAAATTTCCAGAGTCCAAATAATCTAAGAAAAAAACAAGCTTCTATGTCAGCTTCAAAACAGAAAATAATCTAGATGCCAAAAGGAACTTACACAACCAGCAATAATCAACTCAAGTTTGAAGCAATTTCTTTTAAAATAACAGGAAGCAAGCGATGAGGTGTACCTCAGATAGCAACTGGCAGCCTGGAATTCAGAGCACAACAATCTAAGATCACTAGTTGCAGGTCTATTACTTTCTATTCCAAAAAGCAGAAGTTGCCTCCGAATGATGGAAACAAGACTTCCAGCAGAAAACGTAGAAGCATCGCTTTGAGCTTGTGCCTGATATCGGTAAAGCAAAAGTTCAATATATAGCATGTTTAAGCTCATGCTAGTATGAACTTTCTTGAGAAAGGACCTTCAACGTTTGATGATAATAATAATCAGTTATTGGCACAAGTTACCCACATTTGATTATTTGATGTCCTTCAATGGAAAAGCCAGAGAAGAAGATAATGGATCAGGATCTGTTAAGATTGTGGTAAAATACTTTTAATTGGTATATGTAGAGTTCAAAGAGAACCACTAACTAGCAACTAATGAGACACAAACAGTTCTGAGCCTTTATACTGAAAGCACACTTTTGAAGAGTAAACCCACGGAAAGCATAAATTTACCTTGCCTTCTTCAAGTTTTTTAAGTTACTGAGATCTCCGAAGTCCAAACTCTGCATACATCTTAATAACTTGAAAAACCCTAGAAAGATAATACAAACAATATTAAAAACAATTAAGAAATTCAGAAGGAGCTTAATTACCCAGCGATAATGAACTGAAAAATTTCTCCTAAATAATGTGAAGCAAATGATGATGGATGCCTCAACATGCAGCTGGCAGCCAGGAAATGCATAAAAATTGAAGATCACTAGTTGCAGGTCTACTTTGCATCCCACAAGCAGAAATCACCTAATGTATTGTGGCACCAAACGAAGAAACAACCATGTTAACCTTAGTTGTGTCTGACTTAAATGAAGAAAAAAAGTATTTTATTCAAGTTACAGATGACTTTACCTAGTTGGCACTCCATGTTTAACTTCAAACTAGCACGGAGTTTCCTGAAAAAGGATCTTCAAAATTTTGATAATAATAGTTACATAGTGGCATGGGTAACCTGCATTTGATTTGCTGTAGGTTCTTTAGTGGCACCAAACTCCTATAATACATTTAGATAACTTGAAAAACTCAGAAATAATAATAGAAACAATATTAAAAAGAATAAGGAACTCTGAGTCTCCATTGATAGATAAATAATTAAAATCACCAAGTGATATAAGCTCAATGAAAACTTATAAATAAAAGGAACAATGCCCCACCCAAGTCTGTTTTACTTAATCACATGGCTGTAGATTTCCAACAGAATATGCGTAGAATTGACTGAAACTTTCCACTCTCCCCTAGAATCCACAAGCAAAGAACAATTTCCCAATCTGCTGGAAACAAAGCAATGTTAACATCCCTTTTTCTGGTATGATGAAATAATTACCAAAATGCAACATGCAAGGGCAGTGAACAACTTAAAATTTTCAATGATCTAAGATTTAGAACAGTCTAAATTGTTGTTTTCCTGACAAAGATGTCATAATGAAGTGAAGAAACAGAGTCAACTTACATTTTTCTCCATTTTGACAAGAACTAATGCTTGTTATGCAAGCACTTGATGCTAATCTTCGCATTTCTCACTTCAAGGAAATGACACTAATTGCACCTTCTTCTCTGTTACAACATTTGAAGGCAGAAAGGAAGTCCTATAAAGTCAACGCAGGCACACAAAAATGAATTCAGAAGTGAAACAAACTAAATGTCCAAATCTGCATGAAGCATAGGGCAATATTCACATGTTAACACAGCATGTATGTGAACAAAAAACATTGTGTTAGTGATGTATAATAATCAGTTAACGACAGATAAATTTCTTGATCCATAACATAAGCTGAATCAAAGGGGACAAAGAGAAAGAAAAGCTACCAGGTTTCATCATATCTGAAAACATGTCTTCTCTTTCTTCAACATAGAATGATAAATGTGTTTAACAGAACAGACTAGCAAATCTTCAGGCTAGCAATTTTGTTTAAGAAATTTGAGGTTGATTGTTATGCCTCTGGATAACACTCCTTAATGAAAGACTGTTGGAAAAAAACCTCAAATCTGGCAAGAACATAAGGATAAATAACCTGGTAAAAGTTCATAAGATAAGTGACAACAAAGATCAAAATATGCGGTACACCAAATATGTTATTGTAATTAAGAAATAAAACATACTACATTTTCTACATTATGACAATCATTGTTTCTTATGCAAATACTTCAGACCAATGATGGGCTTTCTCATTTCAGGGAACAGATGTCAGATGCACCTCCTTTTCATTTAAAACGTAGAATGGAATAAGTATTAGTATGCTATAAAGTCATTGGGAGTATAACAAATTAACTTAAAAGGCCAAATTCTCATAAAGAAGTGGACAATATTCACATGGTAACACAGGGATGTGTGTGAACAAAACAAATTATTGGCAAATAAATTTATTGATCCATTAGTAAGTTGGATTTGAAAGAGGAAAAAGAAAGAAGAAACCTACCTGGTTATTTTCATATCTGAAAATATAGCTTCTCTTTCTTCAATTGTTTGATTGAAAAGAAAAGAAAAACCTGGAAAAATTAGTGAGATAAGTGTGACAGCAATGATCGGTACATTCAGTACTACAAATACACCTTATGTGTAAAAAATAAAATAAAATTTCTAGAAGGTGCAAATAAACTAAAGGGAAACTAATTAGGGAAAAAATGGAAAATGATGTAGAAATGAAAAAAAAAAAAAAGAGCCCGTGACTAACACAAAGTTCAAGGAGTGCATCAGAATACCATGGTCAATTAGCGAGCTATCCATCTCTTCATAGGAATGAGACAATACTAGTTCCCTGAGCTAGGAGGTTGCCATCTCAAATTTTCCCTCAAAAGCCAAGGAATCAAATTCTATCAACTCCAATTCATGGATTGCTGCAATTGAAAGCTAACCCACAAAATATGCCCCATCATTATTCTCAAGTCTCACAAAGAAAAAAAAAAAACTAGTTCCTGCAATTCAAGATTTGTAAAAATTTTAACGTTTCCTTTTGAGACAAGTATTTGAGAGGGTGAATTTGAATTTGATTTGTTTTCGGTTTTTGTAAGAATGAGGGTAGTTATTAAATTTGAGAGAGTATAAATGCTTTCTGGGTAGTTTAAATTCACTACTTAAAATCATCCCATAAATCCACGTATTTATGTGTAATTATATAATCCACTTGCTCATGAGTATTACCACATAATTTTTTCTGCATTTGAAATCCAAATCCATTTTACCAAAGCAGAATTTCCAAATATAATCTAGATGCCTTAGTTAATAAAAGAACTCTAGAATGATAGTTAGGATCCAGAGTTACCATCCAAGAACACCCTCAAATTGAGAGATCTTTCCAAAGGAGCAGCTGTCCGAGTTTTTTGGGTAGCACTTGTGCCGAATGAATCATGGAAATGAAAGACAACGTTGCATCCATGGATTATAGAATATGGTAGTCACTGATTTCATACCATGCAGGAGAATAACGGAGTAAAATTTCTTCAGTGATTTGAAATCTATGCACATTATCATCCCTGATCAAGGAAATGCAAACTTGAAATGAAGCATGCAGACTTCACGTAAAGCTCTCTAACCATCAAAAACTGACATGCAGATAGTTTGGAGATAGAAAAATGAGCCCTTGTAGCTCCAGGCTAAGGCAACTCGTGCAAGAAGAACTTCATTTGGATGGCAATCATCAACTAGAACTTTCAATGGATGCTCAAAAGTAGGGTGCTGGTATGCCAAAAATTAAGAATCAGTTGTAGATCTAATTCCATCTAAAAGAGGAATGCACATGTCAAGCCTAACCATTGTATTATGAAAGTAATTTTCACCTTAAATTAGTAGAAGTATTAATATCTAAATTAACTGTACTTGAAGTGAATAAAATAACCCACAAAATCATTGTATTTCCAATTTTTTTAATTTATTCTACCAATAATAGTAAACTGAACTAAAGTGAGAAGACAGACACAAAGAAGAATATCCAACAAGTACTTCTTGTTTCCTTCTTTATGAAGGTTGAAGAACATCAATTAAAAGAATTTATAAAATTGCAATGCAAAAATAGAGGAATACTGCATCTCAGTAATGACCACACAATTCACTATTAACTTTGCAAATAGCAATGACAAGCAGTAACTCAAGAATTATACCTTAACAAGCGCATACAGAAATTAAACAGAAAAACCTCAGCAGATTAAAAATTTTCAATAGAAAAAAATTAATCAATAAATAATTAGGTAAAATAAATAGAGAATGGAGGAGGGTTAGTGAAATTAAATGAAAATGTAAGGATCACCTAAGTCTGACAAGGGACTCAATTAAGACACTTCGCTTCTAAATAATGAGCCGTCCTTCGTTCCAAATGGCAGGGATGTGGGAAATGTTGGGCCAATCTTTACCTTTCTCCTTTTTGCAACGCTTTCTCAGCATAGGACAAGCTTCAATTCCAAGTAAAGAAAGAGAGCTAGGGAGCCTCTTTGCCGGCATGGATTGAAGCTTTGGACAGCAGATAATCCACAATGTCTGAAGAGATGTGAGGTGTTGAAAGCCCTTATAGTCCAAAAGCTTAAGATTTGGAAGACTGTCTAAGCAAAGAGAGGTAAGAGAAGGGGGCAGCAGATGTTCATATGGAAAAGATTTTAACTCTTTTGCATTTTCGACTGTGAAGTGCGTAAGTGAAGGGAGATTTTGCAAATTCCATTCCCCCCGCATCATGCTTGCAATCAGCTTATCACTGCTTGATATACAAATACTTTTTAATTTGGAGGGCAAACCCTTTTCTGGAAATGACTCTATTTCTGGACAATCTTCTACTCCCAAATATTCAAGGGATTGGAGAAGAGAGTGCACTTCTTCAGGCAATGACTTCAAATTTATGCAATTTGATAATCTAAGTGACGTCACTGCTAGAAAACATATAAAATTTGGGCAATTTTTTATGTTCGAAGAATTGAGACATGCAAGACGCTGGTGAGGGCCCTCATCTAATGCACCAAACGACTTCAAATCTTCACATCCAGTGATAGAAATACGATTTAACTTAGGGAATGACCCTAATGGAAAAGATTTCAGTGAGTGACATCTCATGCCTTCTACCTCTAAGGATTCAAGGGATGTATATAAAAGGACTTTGGAACAATCCAAGAGAGGACACCTTCTGATGAACAATTGCTTCAACGTGATAGGCAGACTGCTTTCAGGAAGGGATTTGAGATAAAAACAATCCAATAGTCTTAACTTTTCCAGATGATTGCACTGTTGCAAAACCTGCTCCAAGGTGGAATCGCTGATATTGGATTCTTGAATTTTCAACTGTTGAATCCCATAAGGCAATGGCTCCAATTGCAACTTATCACATCTCCGCAACTCAAATTCACAAATGCATGGTGCCTTAGGAAGCAAGCCTCCAAGATTTCCACAATTTTCTATCTCAAATTTAGTTAAAGATGGGAGGTGCTTGGGTAAAGACCTGGTTAGCTTGGGACAATTTCTTATGCGTAGCTCTCGCAAAAGAAAGAAAGCATCATCTCTCCAACAAATCCATTCTTCCCACTCTGCCATATCCTCAAATGTTAGAACTTCAAGAGTTCCAAATGGGTTGGAGGAAGCATGACAAGTCCCATAGAACTCATCCCCCACTGTTACTACACTAAACCCTGAAATATATAGAGATTTCAAAGATGATAACTGCCCCAGCGGTGGCAAAAAGTGGCAAAATCTGCAATTGTGTAAGCACAAAAATGCTACATTTGAAAAGGTTGAATGCCCCACCCATTCAGGAAATCTTGTAGCTCGGTAAGAATCAACAACAAGATGCTCCAAGTTTGTATCAGGCTCCAGTTGTTCAAGTACTTCTCTATCATGCTCAAGCTGTTCAAGAATTTCTCTATCAGGAAAGCACATCGTCCATATCAACTCCAGCTCCTTAAGGTTCATCTTATCCTTCAAATTGGCATCTTTGGCATCCCTTGCACAAGCAACGTGTTTTAGACCTGAAATGGTAAGTCTTCCACATAGATGCTTGAGCTTTCCCAACTCATTAATGCTTGAACCATTTTGCTTGCCCAAAACAAAATCTGTTAATGTTCCAAGATCTTTTAACTTATCCATGCCTTTTGGCATCCTTGCTAATCTTGTATGCCTTATATCGAGATGATGCATGTTGATCAATATTCCCATGCCTTTAGGCAACTCAACAAGGTCAAAACATCCAAATAATATTAGTGTTTGCAAATTATACAATGTGCTCAATGAGTTTGGCAACCTTTTAATTGAAGTTCCCGAGAGATTTAAATACCGCAAATGCTTCAAATTACCAATTTCTTTTGGCAACTGATTGATATTATGATAATATGCCAAAGAAAGTACCCGTAAACATCTTGATTTAAACCAACAAATCATGCATTATCATGGTAGTAAGATAAGAACTTCCCCTTGAATCTGATGATCTTAAAGTTAGAAATGTATGCAACCCTTTTGCCTTAGTTAAATTCTCAAATTTCGTTGGCACATCATATTGTTCTTGTATATTGGACAAATGACGAGTCTTTTCAACTATTTTTAATGAACCACCCCCACTTTCCAATCTGCAAACAAATTCTCCAGCTACGGACTTAGCCAAGTCACTAATTAGGTCATGCATGACAAAAGAAGATTTACCCCCACTTAATTGCTGAAAAAATGACCTCGACATTAAATCTTTGAAGTACTCATTACCTCTCTCCTCCACATTGTCATTTTCCTTAGAAAACTGTAAAAGACCTTCAGCCATCCATAATTGAACGAGTTGCTCCTTTTTGAATACATAATCTTTAGGAAAAATGGAACAATATACAAAGCAGCGCTTCAAATGGGAAGGAAGATAATAATAACTTAACCTTAATGCTGGACGAATATTATCATCTTTTATGTCCCATGTATTGCTGCTTAATATTTTATTCCATTCTTTAGCATCAAGTTTGCAACGCAAAAGACCTCCAAGTGCCTTTGCCGCCAGAGGGAGGCCTTCGCATCTTTTGCAAATTGCTTGACCAATTATCTTCAAATTTGGATGCGCGCTTGGACTTGTATTAACAAATGCATGTTTTGCAAATACCAACCAGCAATCCTCTTCGGATAAGGCATTAAGCTTATATGTTGGAACAGTTCTCATAATGGATGCAACAGCTTCATTGCGTGCTGTTACAATGATCTTGCTACTTGTTGCCCCAAAAGTGAAAGGACTACTCAAATCTGCCCAGTCAACATAATTCTCGTTCCAAACATCGTCTAAAACAAATAGAAACTTCTTTCCCAGTAGCTTCTCCTTAAGTTTAATCTGGAGTTGATTAAGGTTCTGAGATTCATCACAACTAGAACTGATCTCTTCAAGAATGGCTTTGGTTACTCTGAAAGCGTCAAAATCCTCTGAAACACACACCCATGCTTTGAAATCAAACCATTCCTCCACTCTCTTATCATTGTAGATGAGTTGCGCAGGGGTGGTTTTACCAACCCCGCCCATTCCCACAATTGGAATCACATCTACTTGGTTCCCAGTCGAATTTTCTGGGTTCAACAACTTCATTATTGCTTCTTTTTCATTATCTCTGCCATAAACACCAGACTCATCTACCAAAGAAGTTGCAGGTGATCTACGAAACCCCTTTTGTCCTCTAAATCCTTTCAAACCAAGGATATCTTTTTGGTTGACTAGATACTCTAGTCTCCCAAGAATGTTCTCTAGCTTTGACTCTATCCCCTCTTTGAAAGGATTGATAGAAGAGAAAAAGCAACTCACCTGCTTTACAGCATGCATTTGATCCTCGGACTCCATCCTGATTCAAAGAGCGTTAGTAGCGATCTCATCCAAGAGGTCCTCCGCATCATAAACAGCATCTTTAAGCAAATCGATCCAGCTTCTGACATTTCGATTGGTAATCTGCTTGTCCTAAGCGTCATCAAGCACTGCATTAACCAACATCAGCATTGGTTTCAGTTTCTTCAACAGACCATCTTCAAGTTTCTTTCCTTTAATAAGGTTCAAAACAGCCCCGGAGGCAATCTTATCAAGTAGCACCTCCATGGCAGCAGAGAGAAAAGCTTCACCCACCAAAGCCCCGGCCATTATTTTTTTCCTGGTAAACAAAGGTTTGAAGGAAGATCAGAAAGCAAGTGACCGCAAACAATTATCTCGGTCTAGACTTAAATGCAATGTGAACTGGCCGAAGCATTGTCAAGAACAAAAACATTATTTTAATTACTATTAAATTAATGCATGTTTCTTGGTTGGATAAGGATACATTGTATTTCCTTTGAATATTAATTATAATATGTATATACATAAATATATATATAATTTAAAAGGAAACAGTAACACCAACCTTACTTTCCATTTTTCATCATGCTGGAGATCTAGAGTGGGGGATACCATATGCATTCATATTTCTTTAAGCATAATTGATAACTCAATCCAATAATAATAAGATACGTATCAAATAATTAAAATATAATATAATATAAATATATATATTAAAATTTATATAATATAAATTATTAATATATCAAAATCGATATAAATAAAAAATATATGTTAGAATAAAATATATTAACGTTATGGCAAATATCCGAATTATCCTATCACACTGGCCGAGTCATGTCATGTGCATTTCTTCTTCAAAACTATTTCTACTTAATCTGAAAACAAGAGAATCTTAAGTCAATATGCAGTAATATTTATACTTGGGGACTGTAGAATGAAGATTAAAACATGGATGTATTCAAGTTTATCACCATCTTTATCTTGGTAAATTACCTCTTTGTGAAAAAAAAATATTTAAAACAAAATTTTTTTCCTAACCCATTTAACTAATATACAAGATTTAGCCATTTTCGCAAAAAAAGAAAGAAAACACCTTACCAGTGATCAACGAAGCAGAGAGGAAAGAGCACACACCAAAAAGCTTTCTTCAAGTCAATATTTTGGGTCTTTTTTTTTAATGAAAAAAAACACATTTTGGTTGCAATATATCATACAATTCCCGTGCCCCACCTAAAATTACTTTTTTGACATTTTTCGTCTCAATATAAAAACCAACAGGAAGGAAAAACAACAGTAACCTTTCATTTACTTCATATATAACCAAAATATGAGGAAACTGAAAAAAAAAAAAAAAAAAAACAAATTAAGGGGCTTGGAAATGTAACACTGTTAAAGCTCAGTTTTTTTTTTTTTTTAACTTTCAATTTTGACCCAAAAAAAAGATAAAATAATAATATAAAGGGTATTTGAAAAAAGAAGGGGAAAAGGAAGTTTAACTAACAGAAGAGCATATATTAATCTAAAAGATTTGAGCTTTTGACGAGAAAAATTTTAGAGAAAGCTTCTTAATATGAGCTTCTTAATATGAGCTTTCTCTAAGCTCCTGATGTCGTGAATATAAACTTCCTCTAAATTTAATTAACAGAAAAGGAGATATTAATCTAAAAGATTTGAGTTTTTCGACGAGTAAAATTTTAGAAAAAGCTCATGAGCTTTTCCTAAGCTCCTGACGTGCTGAATATGTGTTTTACCCAGTTAGGGGCTTATAAGAGAGGTTTTAAACAATTTTTTTATGTTTTAAAATAATTTATTTTTTAAAATATTTTTAAAAATTAATATTATTAAATTTTATTATATAATTTTGTTATTATGTAGACTATAAAAATTTAGATTTTAGATTTATTTTTATCTCAAATTATTATTTAATTAATAAAATATTTTTATTTAAATTTAATTATATAAATATAAAAATATTAATATAAAAATATTTTTAATATTTTAATAAGAATTATCATTTATGAAAATTTATATAATTATAAAAAGCTTCAAAGATGATTATTATATGATAAAATAGATGAATATTATACAAACATATGAATCTAACATCTTAATTAGGTAATGTTTTATGCCTGATAGAACCATATTTTACATGTAAATCACAAAATTGATGGTCCATGATGTAAATTATAATATTTATATGTAATTTCTATAATCTTTAGTTATAATTTTATCAACTAACAAAAAATTATATATTTTATCATAAAATTAATTTTTTATTAATAAAATATAATTATTATTAATATACCCAAATAAATTATTAAAATAAAAAAATAAAAAATTTTGTTATAAAATATATTTTTTGATTAAAATAAAAAATAAAATTTTTTATATTTTATTTTAATAATTTATTTGTGTATATTAATAATTATTATATTATATTAATAAAAATTATTATTATGATAAAATATATATTTTTAATTAGGTAGTAAGAATTACAGCTAAAGATTAGAAGAATTACATATAACATTAGAGTGAAAGTAATGTTTGCACGTAATATGTGTTATAAGTAATGTATGTGTGTAAAGAATCTTTTAAAGTAATGTTTATATGTAATTTTTTATATACAAACATTATCAGATTGCATAAAACATTACAGGTTTACATAAAACATTACCAAAACTATAATGTATTTATGTAAAATAAAAAATAAAGTATAATTTTTTATAAATTATTTTTGTTTTTATCAAATATATTATATATGTACGAAATTAATATTTTTACTAGTTTTGGAAGTCAAAATATTTTTTTATATTTTTATTTTAATAATATATTTGTTAATATTAGTAATAATTATATTGTAATTAAAATTTAAATTTTTGTTAGTTGATAAGAATTACAACTAAATATTATAAAAATTACACATAAATATTACAATTTATATAAATTATTAAACTGTAGATAATGCTTGTACGTAATATATATTATAGTTAATGTATTTTTGTAAAGAATCTTTGAATGTAATATTTGTGTGTAATAAATCATATATAAACATTATCGGATTATAAATAAACATTACAGTTTTATATGAAATATTATTAAAATTGCAATGTGTTTATGTAATATATAATGCATATGTGTATTGTGTAATGATTTATGTAATATATGATGTATAGGTGTAATTATAATAAAAATGCATAATACATGTTTTTATTATATATGATAATAAACTTATGTAATAGATAATATACTTATGTACCTTTTATATTTTATATAATATTATTTTTTATTATCTTTACTAATATATTTATGTAACTTACAAAATTTTTATTTAAATATAATAAATTTTTGTTTTATAATTTTTTATTATCTTTTATCATAATTTATGTATTGTATAAGGTATATGTGTAATTGTAAGAAAAATGTACAATACTTAATTATATTACCTATCATGATAAACTTATGTAGTTAGATAATATAATTTATATAACTATAATAATTTATGTAATACTACTTTCTATTACCTATTAGTGATATATTATTGTAACTTATAAAAGTTTTTTGTAAATATAATAAATTTATGTATTAAAACTTTTATTATATTTTCTCTTAATTTATATAAATAAATAATATATATATGTAATTGTAATAAAAATATGTAATACAAATTTTTTTATCAATCATAATAACTTATGTAATAGATATCGTAATTTATGCAACTATAATATTTATTGATAATTTTTTTAATAATAAAAATTAATATAACTTATAATATATTTATATAATTGTAATAATTTTATATTATATTATATAATAATATATATAAAAAAGAAAAACTTAAATATAGCAATTGGTATAACCTGTCGCCGCGAGGGAGCTCACTGGCACAGCAGAAGCCCCCTTTTGATGAATTGGGTTTTTTTTCTTGAGTTGAGTATCTGAGTCACGAAATAGAACCAAAATAAATAAATAAATAAATAAATAAATAGAAAATCAATATAAATTTTAAGGTATATTTTTAGTTTTAATCAACTGTGATTTTGATTTTCCAATAAAAAAAGAGTAGAAATGGTATTTTTGCTAAAAAAATAAAAATTAAGTAAAAAGTAAACAAAAATAAGATCAAAATACCTCTTAGGTGTTTGTAAGTCGAGTCGAGTCGAGTCGAGTTCAGGTTTAGCAGAAATACAATATAATATTGTATATTCTTATCCAAGTCTGGCCTGGCTCGAAATATGAATCTCAAATTTTGTCAAAATCTGTTTATATTTTTAAATACCATCCAAACTCGTTTAAGCTTACTCATATTATTTTTTAAAAAATATTTTTTAGTAATTTAATATTTTTATTAAGTTTTAAAATTTAAATAATTTAACATATTTTTTGATTTTTTACTATAATATTCTGTGTATGTATTCTTTATATTATAAAAATATAAAATTAATATATATTGTATAATTATAAAATGAGTTGGACCTAGCTTAGACCTTGAAAGTAAAAGCTAAATCACAGCTCATTTTTTAAAAAAGGTCTAATTTTGTTTATTTAAACTTATTTTTAAGCATAATATTTTTACTTAAATCCTTCTAAAATATCAAACTGATCTTTAAATTTGGACGAATAAATACCTTTACAAAGTTCATAGCCTAAGAATTTTTGGTGCTTAAATGGAAACAGCCACCAAATCATATTGCAGACTGAAAGCGGTAACAGTTAGTTTTTTTGCGTTATAACAATGCTTTAAGATTAGAGCGATAAAGGTTTGATTCGAGTTGGTTATGAAAAAATTATAGTCGATACGGTGTATTCTTATTTTTTAAAAATTGAATGAATATCATGTAAGACAAAATCAATTTAAACCGACTTCCAATAATTCAGATGAGTTCAATTCGTAGGTTCTTTAAAATTAAAAAAAATATATATAGTATTTTTAAATTTTTTTACTAATTTAAAAATAAAACATTTATTTTTATTTTATAAAACATTAAAAGTTAATTAAAATTAAATAAAAATAAAATTCGATTCAGTTTGAATAATTATAATTATTTATATTATGAACCAAAAACTGAAGCATACCGAATATTTTTGATAAATATCCAAACCTAAACCAATTCCAATTCAAAAAAGCCAAACTGAAAAAACAAAATTGAACATTACAATTCAAATCGAATTTTGATTTTCTTAATTTTTTTCCCCAACCCTATTTAAAATATTTTATATTTACGTAAATTTTAACATACTAATATTTAATATTATAAAAATTACATATGTTGGTATATTTATATTCATTTGATAGATTTATATCATTAATTAGCTAAGTTCGTATTTTGATTTTTTTTCTTAGCATTAATATTAAATAAAATCATTATTAATTAACCATATTTTAGATTGGAAAACCTTGGAACCTATTAATTTCTTGTTTTTTGTTCTAAAAGGACATACTTGAATTTAATATCAAAAGTTACGTAATATCAACTCAATTAAAATATTATCAAAAAATATTTAAGAAATATAATTATAAGTATAAAATAAAAGTTACCCACTTTCATATAAAAATTATAAATCTGTCCACAAATAAAGTTACTCTCATTCGACTCAAATTAACATGATTAACACAAAAACATTTCAAATACCGTATACACATACTATATTCATATATAAAATTTTGCCGTATTTAATAATTTATGTTTTTCTATTTATACAATTGATATGAAAAAAAATACAATATGAAAACGACGCGCACACAGAAATTACGATATTCAAAACATGGCATGTCTATTAAATAAAAAAATAGGAAATGAGTGATTGCTCATTTGTAAATTACTCGGTCTGCAATTGTATATACATAGCAGACGATATAACACATCTGACATATCGGATATCTCCTTTTCTTTAGTTGATGTGCTTTCATATCAATGGATGAAAGCTATGTCGCTCCCGGTTCATTTTTTTTGAAATATACATGTCTGACATATTTTTTAACATGTGAGAATATGACTCTCCGAATACCTTTCATATATATAAAAAAAAACTTAAAAAAAAAAAATTAAATAAACCTGTATCTGATACTTACATCCGAATCCAAATAGCATAGGGTGAAATCCCCCCAGAAAAAGTTAGCTAAATACATCTACCATATCATACAGTATTACCAACAAAACAAGCAAATTAAAATTTAGAAATCAAATCTAGTACCCTAAATAAACAACATTATCGAAAATCATTGCAAGTATACAGAAACTACAGTCATAAAATGAAAGCACTAACATTCAAATTAAACAACAATTAAATCCAGATCCAAGAGTATTAGAACATAGTACCAATAAAGCAAACGGTGCAACACCAATACTCCAAGTCATCAACCTTGTCTTGCACCAGCCTCTCCTGCATCATCTCTTGGTCCAAATGGTGGTGGATATCTAACTGCTTGACTCGCGGTCTGGCTCCTCATCTGCTGCAATTTTTCCTTAATGGGTAGATCATTTTTTTTTTCATCATCTGCAGCACCATCTCCTTGAAATTGTTCACGCGATTTTCCAGTTCCTCTATCTTTGGCTGAATCTTGTCCAAGAAATTTTTCATTTCTATCTCTGTTCAATTCTCTTCTCTTACGCATTTAGTTTTATCCTCTGTCTGCAGTTGAGGATTTGCAGAGGAAGGTCCGGAAACTGAGTAAGCATCAGGAACATTATTAGCAGCCTGCCTAAAACCAAATCCATGCACGTGATTGCGAGTGGCATACACACCTTCCACAGCTTCAGGCCGTGCTTGTGGCTTGAAATCTGGATGACAGGATGAGCCCTCACAATGCTACTGAGATAATGCAACTTTTCCATCTTTAACTTTTTTGACACCAGCATTTTGCATTGCTTTTTTCCTTTTTTTGCCCAACACATATGCCAGAATATACCTTTTAGAGGAGTAATTACTGTAGAAAACCTGTGTAGCTTGCTCAACAAGCACAAATGGATTATCGCTAGAAAGCTTGAAGTCATCATTAAGTTCAACAAGACCATTACAAAGGTCTACCCTAACATCATTTTCTCTGACCAATGGCATTTAAAAAGTCGAAGAATATTTCCTTGACCAACATATTGTATCTCACAGACATCTACCAAGATACCATAATGGTCATGCTCATTATTATTGAAACAACTTCCTTTCACGCATACCCCACTCATCATTTTCTTTCGCTTTGGCCCATATTCTCTTGAATGGAACCTAAAACCATTTATAGAATAGCATTTGTAACAAAATACATCACGTCCAAGGAACTGAGATATCTCAACGAAACGCTTATGAACATCTTTTTTATTTTCCTCAACCTATCAAGTGCAAGCACGGTCAATGGTTCATCATTCAAATGCAATGTAATTTATAATTCAAAATAGGTACTATTAATGTACTATTAATAAATAAACTTACATATTGTCTAAACCATTTTGGAAATCTTGCTTCATGTACTCTCTCCAATTCCTCATCGGTTATATTCGGTTTATCTCATTTCACCATCCCATCAAATATCCTATCATTGCAAGTTATGAATTAGGATGATTCTTATAAAAACCATTACATTGTAACCTATAATATGCTACTTACTCAAAGTATGGGAGCATTTCCTTCAAATTCATTAAAACAAACATGTGTACTGCCATATTGTCTTCTTTCTTTAGATATCGCATGCCACATGGTGGACCAAAGGGCTGCCCAGGACGACCAAAAATTGAAAAACTTCCCACAGTCTTTCGATAAAATCTGATAAAGTCATTATACAATGATATAAATAAACAAAACTTCGAGTTAGCAGCATTTGATAGCTTAAAGATTTGCTTATGAGGATAATACTACTATATTATAGTCAATAATAGTACTATTGACCTATATATTTGATCTTTTGAAGTATAACTAATTTTATTTATAATAAGAGATTAGATAAAAAATAATCAATATTTCACATTAATCATAAATTATCAATTAAAAACACAATTAAAGCTAATCATGATGCATGCCAAGTCTTCTATGTAATTGAATGATTTGAAGTTTGGTATAATCGGTATGGAATATATACTAGAAACAGTACTAACAGCAAGTTTATGCCTTTGTGTCCAATGGTCAAAGACGGAGCTTTGACTTAAAAATTTTACTTGTATGTATAAGGATATTTTCGAAGCTGTGTAGGCCACACCAGGAAGCCTGTTAAACCAACAACCATGAGACAGGGTAGGTCATGGAAAAATGTTCTAAAGGCAGGGACATAGACATACTGAAATTTCAAACACAACCCTAGATGCTGTCAAACTATGTTGTTTTAATTCTTCATTTTTTTTAAGGTAACCATATTTGACAACCGTGCTTGACGCATATTCAAACATAAGAATATGATTGTCTAAAAATCTTCCAAATACATGTGAATCATGGAAAAAAGTTAAACATACCCGTATTCAACACTCACACTCGAGTCCAAATAATATAAGACCCTAGATGCTGTCAAGCTTAACATGAAGAAAGTTACACACAGGTGAAGACGAATGCAGCAGAGTTGCCTATCGCAGAACTTAGAAAGCTAATATGACAATTGCTAGAGTCACCACCCTCTTAAAGAAAATTATAGACTAGAGTGATGCTTTGTGTCAAAGTTTAAAACATTAAAATATTCATAAAATGATGAAAAACTTAAAAACATTAACAGAATATTTATTATGTAAGTAGTAATATTATACGTCTTGGCTATTCACAGTTCGAAAACTAAAGTTCCTAAGCTTAAATCAAAGATGATAAAATACATTTCAGAAGAGTTAGTATTACAGCAGCTAAGAAAAGCATTTAGTTTTATCTCAGTTATCATTGCCTTTAAACTTCATATCCAGCAAAATTAAATATATATATATTTTCTTTCTGCCCAAACCCAAAATTAACTTTTAAGTCAAACAATCAACAACGAATCAGAAATTCAGGTCTATGTTACTCAGACTCAAATGAGTATTGGATTTGGGTATATTTCCAACGTAAGATACTCAAAATTTTTATTTTTTTTGCATATATTTGAATGATTATCTGAATAAGTTTCAGATGTCGGATAAGATATCGCACTTTAAGAAAAATGAAGAGTTTGGGTAATGACAGAGTAACCTTAGCGTTACTGTTAAACTCGAGCAACCTAGTTTTTTCCCAAGCTAACTTTACAACCTCGTTAACAAAAAGATTCATGTAATCAAACAAAACAAAATGGGTTTTAAGATCACCCAATTCAATAAGAAAAAAAATGATTCAAGAAAAATGTAACTACGAGAGGCCGTTAAAATGTAGAAGATACCAACGAAGGATAAAAAAATTTGAAGAGATTTACCTGGCGAGAAAGCGGCAAGTAAAGCCGTTGGTTTGTCAGATGACCCCATGAAGAACTTTCGGGGACAAATCTAGTCAACAAAACCGTCAATGGTGCGTGGCGGAAGCTGAACGGACGGTGTGAAGGCGACGGAGCGAGTGACTGAGAAGGGAACGGCGGCCGGTGACGAGGCCACGCCGAGGGAGGTGGCTGGGAGAGTGAGAAGGAAGAAGAGATTTGAAATGGAAGAAAGAGGAACCAGGCTGCATTAGGGGTCTTTCCGCCATAAATTCAACCAATTTGCAAGGAGTTTTGCGACCAAATTCCGTCGCAAATCGGAATTATGTTCGAGGATTAAAGAAAAATTAATGAAGTAAAAAACTATTTTTAAGAGGAAGCAATAAAAGTAAATAACTATTCGTTTAAACATAATGGGTTAAAAATATTTAAATTTAATTTTTTTAATAAAAAGAAAAAAAAAAACCTTAAATATATTTAAAAATATTATCTTTTATTTTATCTTTTCAACATCCATCCATCAATTTATACTATCTATCATCTATGACTAACATTCAAAGTTGTCCTAAGCAAAGACAAGCTACAGTTTCAATTTTAGCTTTCCTTGCTTTGGACAACTAAGATGAGGAATTAAGTGGATTAGGGAGGATGAGTTGGGTATTTCAATTTCTTATATGGAAAAGAAAATAAAAGAAAAGAAAAACAAAAAAATGAAAAAAAAAATTTTATATATTTATATAGTATTCATATTATTTTTATGTGTTTAAGCATTACAAATTTTACATAATTTTTTTACATATCATTTAAATTTTGACTAAAGTATTATAAATTTATATAATTTTTTACGTGTTAATATGTATTTTTATTTAGATTTTAACATATTTACAAATTCATTTTTTTTATATGTTCAAAATATAATAAGTTTATATAAATTTGTACGCCTTAATAATTTATTTTATGTAAAGTTTGAGATATTCATGTATTTGTGTCATGTTCATGTTATTTTTTTTGTCAAATTTTAATTTTTTTCAATTGTATTCATGTCGTTTTCATTCATACTTTGCTGCATAAATTGTAATACTGATTCAATTTAAAGAAAAAAATTATATGTTTGTATCATGTTCGTGTTATGTAATAATACATATTATATTTTGCATAATTTGTGATAGTGGTTCAATTTAAAGAAAAAGAGTATGTTTGTTTCGTATTTATGTTATTTTTGGTGTGTTTAAAATATTTTAAATTTATATAAATTTTGCACTTAATAATTTGTTTTATATATATTTTGATATGTTCATCTATTTTTATTGTATTCATATTATTTTTCATCTTGTTTTGTGTTTAATAATTCTTAAGTTATTTTCGTGTCATTTTTAATTCATACCATATTTTTATAATTTATCATAATGACTCAATTTTAAATGTAAATTTATTTTTTAAAAAATTGGATCATTGCATTTGTCATACATTAATATAAAAATTATATTCAAAACTTTAATATAATTTTTTGAAACATAGGGAAAGAATATTCAGCTTTTCTATATTAATATTATATTTTTTTAATTCCTAAAATAAGTACATTGGAGATTAATTCTTGAAATGTGCCGATTTTTTGTACATGTTTGGAACTCACCCACTGAAGGGCAAGTTAACTCGCCCACTAAGGGGGCGAGTTCCTAACTGCCCCTCTCAGGGTCATAGACACTACCAAAAATGGTAGGGTCCATGACCTTATTGCAATGGGGATCCTCCCTAAAATTATTGGAGGGGAGAAGGAGGGTTTCAGAGTTCTTCTTTATAAGGAGCTCTTTGAAGCTCCTTCTTCGTCAATACAAGGAGAGAAAGAGATGAGTTAATTAAATTTTTAGGGTTCGGGTGTTTGTGTTTACAATTTCAAAAAATTTTTCATATAATTTTTTGAAGGTATGCTTTATTTTTATTTGTAAAAGTTTACTTGAAATATTAAAATATAATTAGCTTTATAATTTATTATCACGATTAAATTTAGTTTTGCTGTAATTAAGTTTTTTTTAGAAGTTAAATTTGTTTGAAAGATTAAGGTATGATTTAGGCTTTTTTATTTAAATAATATAATATTTAACTTTGTAATTTGTTATTATGGTTAAATTTATTTTTATTGTAATTAAAAGCTTTTTTTTAGAAGTTGAAATTTATTTGAAAGATTTTAGGTTTTTTTTTTTAATTTAGAAAATATGATATTTAACCTTGTAATTTATTATAATGTACTTTGTCATATATGATCATGATTAAATTTATTTTTACTGTAACTAAGGTTTTTTTGTTGTATAAGTTGATTTAATTTGATAAATTAAGTTAATTTAATGTTAAAAGAGTTTCAATTCTTGTTATAGGCATATTTTCAATTAATAAAATGGCTTCATCATCATCATCATCATTATTGAGATTGCAAGAGACCATATATCGTCAAGGGTATTATCTAAGGTGCTAAAATTTTATTAATCATATATATAAAACATTATGAATTTATAATCTTATAACTAATAAATTAATGGCTTTTTGAATAAGATAATGATCACGAGCTACGGTAGTGTAAATTTTCTTTGGAAGAACGAAATCCCTATATTGTAGACTATCTAAGGTCATCCGGATTTTACCATGCAACTTTAGTTGGAATCTGTCAATATGAGCTTGGACTAATAAAAGCCTTTATTGAACAATGGAGACCTGAGATACATACATTTCATCTTTCATGCGATGAATGCGCGACCACCCTAAAGGATGTTGAACTTTAAGTTGGACCACTAGTTGATGGTGAAGTAATAATATGGGGAGCTTGTTGGAATGGAAGGACGTGTCTCTTGAATTATTAGTGAGACTCAAAACATTTGGTTGGAAAGAACTTTCGTTAGACTCCCTCAAAATCCAACTATACTAGACATAGAATGTGCTAGTAGAGCATATATTTTATGATTAATAAGACGAATGTTAATGTCCTATAAAAATCTAGCAATCGGGTCCATTTAATGTATCTTCCACTTTTACAAGATTTCACGAAGGCTGAAAATTATATTGGGGTTTAGTCTGTTTAGGGTTCTTATATAAGGAACTTTGTCAGGCCATAACTAAATGGACCTATGACATAGATGATTGTTTATGGCTGTAGTCATGGGCTTAGTATCAAATGCTATTTCTTGTAATACGAACTAGTGCACAGCTTGTATACCATCTTGCATTAAGGTAATGAATTTAAGTATTTTATTTATATTGCATTAGTATTGAGGTTATATTTACATATAAGCTATTAAGATTTTATATGTATTTGAACAAATAGTGTAGTCAAAAAGATTATCTCATACTCCAACTGAGCTCGAAAGTATCAGCCCAAGACTTGAACGCATCACCTCTGATAAGGTAAATATTTTAAAATAGTTAGATTCAAGTACATGTGTATTTAACCCGTAGATGCTATATTGGTCAATAATAATTTTTATCTATTTTTGTAGTTTTGTGGATTCCATATCATTTTAATGAGGTAGCGACATGCTTCCAATGGAAGCCTACAGAAATAGCCACATTTGGCTTGCAAATACAACACTAATATGCTTTCAAGTTGTGGAGTGGCACCATGTAGATAAGGTCCTACACAAACTTGGGAGGAAACAACCAATCCCTTAAACACCGGTGAATCTTGATAGAATTTACAGAATTGATATGTGCAGTAATTATGCGAAAAATAAGATCGAAAAATGTAGAAAATGGATTTGATTTTGGGAAAAATGTTCCAGACTAATTGCTCATTGTACTAATAATAACAACTTTATAGTATCAGATGAATACATCAGATAGTTCTATGAACAAAGTTGACCTTTTATTTGTCTATTGTTCAAAATTTGGGATGTTAAGAGTAGGTCATATTATCAACAAACTTCAAATGTAGACTATCCTATGGAGCTTCATAGATATAGCCGAGGACGTGGAGTTAGTCGGAGGATAAGTAAACGTACTTCGATAGATATTCACAATGTTAGTGCACATAGGATGTCATTTAGTCATCATGAACTAGAACGTGATCCCGGATTATTATCTGGTTATTGATACTCTTTCAGTCACATTAAGAATGATGATGATGATAGGTGCTATTGGCTAGAGCCACCAATAAGTAAATTAGATGCCTACCTCTTGAGCTCGAATTTAGCTTTAACATATTTGTCTAGCATGCACCAGTTTAGCACCCAAACTTCAACCTTTGGTGGTGTTAGTACTTATCTTATTTTTAATGCAGCAAGTGTTGGCTCTTTCAGTAATAGGATTCCATTTTTGGGCATGATAGATATAAGTAGGTCTATCAGTGGTTGATTTCCATTCTCAGACATTGCAAATGAAGCCATTCAAGAAAAAGCTATTCGGGAAAGGATGTCGAACTCGAAATGCTTGTAGCAATGAAACTGAGAATGTTGAACGACGAGTATTGCCATCAAGTAATAGGAGAGCTTCGCATTGTTGTTTAACACCATGCAAAAGGGCCCCTCGTAAATAAAGTTTTATGTGTATTAATTCGATTAATATGTATTTTTATTATTTATATCATTTCTATAATTTGTATTTTTATCATTTTTATCATTTCTATAATATGTATTTTTAATTGATAGTTTATTGAAAAATATTTTTTTTGGGTTAAAAATAATATATCTATAAATTTAAAAATTGATCTTATTTAAAAATCTAAAAGATATGATTAACGCATAGATTTTCTAAAACTTTGAGTTCTTAAAATTAACAATACTTTATAATTATTTCTATTTTGATATATTTACCTCTCATAACTTTGAATTCTTATATTTATTAGTAAATAATGGAAATTATAGCATAAATATAAAAGTACATTGCATTAATTTTAATTAGAATTTGGATAAAGTTATTATAGAAAATGGCTAAAAATTTGTTACCTTTCTTCTATAATATGATTTGCCAAAAACTCATTATCTTTATCCTAATAATTTGGATTACTCTTTTGGTAGTCCCAAGAGCAAGAAATCACTCATAATCATATATTTAGGGAACAAAATAGATAAACAAATCACTATTATCATAAATTCAAAACTTTGATATGAAATTACATATTAGGGACAGGATTTTTTAAATCAATTTTAAAATAAGATTTATTTTGAATATTTTCAGTTTATCAAGATTAATAATTTTTTAATTGAATTGAATTGCTTTAATATATATATATATTCGTGTATCTTTTCATTAGATGAAATAAAAAAAATAAACTTTGTTTCTAGAAGTTAAAAAAATTGTAATTGTAATTAAATTACAAAAATAATAATACTAAAAGTAAATTTTCTATATTTTTTAACAATTAGTATTTTTAATATACAGAAAACTAAATCAATAAAAGTAGTAACTTAATTCTTCTAACAATCTAATATCTGAAAAAAATACAATCATTAACCATCTAATTGTAATTAAATTATTATATTCACAAACATTCTATTTATCTAACAATCTAACAAATACTTAATATTTTATATCAAATATTGAATTATATCATCTAATACAAATAAAAATTAAGTATAAAAATAAAAAAATCTAACATTCTAACTTATTATTCAAGCAATTATTAATATAAAATTTAAAAAGTTTCTATTTAAAATTAACGTGTGAAAAATTTTACATAACCCTCAAACATAGAGTTCTCCTTCCTTTTGAATCTTTGTCTAAATGGACTAAAAATAAATCTTCACGGTTTTAGGTTCTTTTTCCTTAATTTTTTTTCCTTTTAAAATAATTTATATTTTTCGTTGCCAAGATAATTTGCTTTTGCATTAATTTTATTTCTAACTTTAGTTATAACCTAAACCTTCTTCATAAGTTTGCATTTTTAAGCTTCGATTCTTTCTCCTTAAATCATCATTCTTTTTTTTTTCAACTCATATATAAAAATTCTAGCCTTTTTTGTTAGTTGCTCCTTATGCCACCTAAAAAATCCACAATCAGAATCCTTGTAAGTAGGACAAATATAGAACCTTCTAATATTTAACTTTTTTCATGTTGTCCACCTTGGGCATTTCACTCCACAAGAGCAAAATATTATTTCTCCATCATAATCCCATGACATAATTGTATGCACATTACTTTGACTGGCTTCAGACGATGATGATGGCGTCTAGAATAAAAACTAGATGTAAAAAAAAAGAAATAATTACAAAAACACCAAAAATATAAAAATTCCTAATTTAAAAAATATAAATTTTTAGGTTAGGGAGCTCTTTATGTGGAGGAGCTTTTCTTGAACCTCTTTCCCAGAGTTGTTTAAAGCGAGGGAATGAATGTTTAGGGTCATGGGCTATGTATTGATACAACAAGTGGAATTTTAGATTTTAATGATGTAAAGGCCTTGTGTTGATATATAAAGGCTATGTATCGATACATACATGCAACAATGTGAGTTTTATGTAGCTTTGGCTCTCCAAACACCTCATTTTAGCTAGAAATGATAGTAAATGGATCCATAGATGCTTAAGTGAAGGCTTTCATAAAATTAGGTGTCTACAACCTAAAGTTGTCTAATTTGTGGGTTTTTTTAATGTGTAGACTATGGCTAACATTGACAACCGAAATTCTATGTCCTTGATGTAAGTGGATCTAACTACTTATCTTGGTGCTTGGACAGGAAGATTCACATGGAAAAATTAGGATTGTTAAAGGCCATCATTGACAACCGAAAGTCCATGTCCATGGTAAGGATAAGGTGAAATGCCTTGATTTTTTTGAGGCAAAAAATACATGAGAGCCTGAAGACTTAGTATCTATTAGTGCGAGACCCTATAGTTCTATGTGCTAGGCCTAAGGAGCGACATGATCATACAAAAATCGTGATCCTTCATAAGGCCTAACATGAGTGGATGAACCTGAGGTTGCAGGACTTCAAGAACGTGAATGATTACAACTCGAACTTGTATGACATTATCTCTCACCTTGAGTTGTGAGAGACCAAACTCTCTAAAGAAGAGCTTTTAAAGAAAAGTTTCTCTATTTTCCATGCGCAAAATCTAATACTCCGATAGCAGTATAGAGCACATCAATATAAGATGTGTTTAGAGCTGGTTAAATGCCTTATCAATGAATTATTGCTCGAAAACCATGATATGAGACCTGCTGGGTCTAAAGCTTTGTTTGAAGAAAACTCTAACTTTACAAAAGGATGTGGCTAAATCAAAGGCTGAGACCGCTGATATTGGCAACCCTTAAAAAAAAAGCAGTAGAGATAACTGCAATAAGAATCTGGGCCCCAATCATGGAAAAACAAGAAGCCCTATGGAAAATAAGAGGACACTTGTCACTTTTGGTGGAAAAGGGCATTGGTCGCATAATTGTTGTACACCTAAACATATTGTGGACCAACACCAATCTAGTAAAGGCAAGGGCACTGAAAGCTATGCTATTAAGACATTCACTTCTAAAGCTCCAGTTATAGCTCGCACTAATTTTCAAGTCTCATATTTTATTAATGATTAAGGCAGAGATCATCAAGAGAAAAAATCCAAGAAAGTGCATTAACCCTTGGTGTGACCAAGAACTAGGGTATGAGACCTACTTAGTGGATAGATGATTTGGTTTTGGAGGTTGTCTACTTTATGTAAATCTAGCTAAGACTAGATTATTATGGGTTTTTCTTATTTTTTGAATAAATACACCTTAGATGATTAAAAAAATTTCCAAGGATAATTCTTATTGAATAAAACTAGAAGTTTTATCTTATATTAATTGGTTTATCTTTTATTACCAAGAAAAAAGTATGAACAATTCTTTTAAAAAGTGGAACAACACATACTATCCTTTATGATAAGGGCTTTTTCTCAAGTGTGACATTATGCAGGGTAGATGTCTATACTATATCAGGTTTTATTGACCTCATCGATGGCTCAAGTAATGCCACACTTGACTACTAAATGGTACCATGCTGCAAATCAATGAATGATTGCAAAATGTAAAATAAAAAAGGAACTTACTTAGCTTTAAAGATATCCTTAGTAAAAGATATCACATTGAGACAATAGTTGAGAGTAATGGAACTAGTCTCTGCATCACTTTACAGAAGATGGGCTAGAAAACTATCTATGCAAAGCTGAAGGCTTTAAGTATGGGCACCTATTGGGTTCAGATCTGAGCTTATGAATCGTATGCCACTATGTCCTAAAGACTAGTGAATCCTGATGAATTTGGAGTATGGTATGATCTCCTAGTCCACCTGGGAGTTGCAGTGATGCGTAGAATCATCCTTAACATTAGGGGACACTTACTAAAGGACAAAAAAGTGTTGTTGTCTAAGGATTATACTTGTGAAACATGCTCATAAGGTAAGCTCATTACTAGACCTTCATTTACAAAGATGGATTTGGAATCACCAAATTTCTTTTAAAAAATCCAAGGTGATATTTATGAGCCTATTCATTTTACAAATGGATCATTCTGATATTTTATGGTTTTAGTAGATGCATTTTATAGATGGTTCAACGTTTGCTTCTTATCTATATGCAATGTTGCCTTTACATGTTCAACTGTGCAGATAATAAAGCTCTGAGCATACTTCCTCAATTATCCAATTAAGAGTATCAGGATAGATAATGCTCGTGAATTTATTTCTAAGAGCTTTGATGCTATTATGCATCACTATAAATAGAGATACAACACCCGATCCCACATGTACATGCACAAAATAAATTTATGGAGTCCTTGATAAAATATCCGAATTATTGCTTTTACGCTCTTATTAAAGACAAAGCTCAACACTTCCACTTGGGGCCATGTTGTTATGCGTATGACGGCACATATTAGATTTCACCTTACTATTAGACTAACACAGTCCCTATCCAGTTGGTTCTAGGCTATAGACAAGTTATTTGAAACCTTTTCACTTTTGGATGTGTAGTACAAGTGCTTATTGTAACGCCAAAGAGGATTGAAATAGATCCCTAATGGTGTCTTAGGATTTACGTTGGGTTTTGTTCACTGTCTATAATTAGGTTTCTAGAGCCTACGATAGGTGATCTTTTTATCTCACGGTTCGTAGATTGTCATTTCGATGAGATTGTGTTTCCATTATTGGAATACCTAATGCTTCATTGGCCACGAAGCAAAAACCAGATGAGGACATTTCCTAGTTGGAAAAGCATCTATCTTATTTAGAACCAAGGACCTTTGAGTGTGAAATGAGTTACACAAAATCGTACATCTATAAGAAATTGCAAACCGAATTTCAAATGTATTTAATAAAGCTAAAAGATCATAAAGTTGCATATCCCAGCTATGAATGCTCTAGCTAGGATTGATGTCCTCGATAAACTAGTGCAAATGGATCAAGATGACACACACTAGAAGTATGGACGCCTAATAAGATCAAAGGACATTGTTCCTAAAAAACAAATAGGGAGGAATTCAGAACTCGCTCCCAAAAAGCCTGAACCTTAAGAGCCCAGAGTTAAGCATACTCTAAACTAGCATGATGCCCTTAAAGAGGCAACCATGACAAGATCACTGACCCAAGGAATATTGAAATTTCCCATTGCCTACTGTAATAAGGTTTAAGATCGGAATGAGATTATCATTGATAGTATGTTGGCATACTCAATAGCTTATTATATTATGCATAAATCATGATCTATTATAGAATGTTGTGAAAAGCAAGATTAACCTAAATGAAAAGAAGTAATCATAGTTTATTGGCTTCTTTAGCTAAGTATGAGGTTTTTAGGTCTATTGCTTGAACCCTTAACAATGTAAAGTGTGTTGGATATGAATGGGTCTTTGCCTGTAAAAGACGAAGTTGTGAGGTATAAGGCTTGACTCGTAGCCTAAGGATTCTTTTAGAAACCTGGGATTGATATGATGAGATGCATTCACTGGCAATGGATACGATCACATTTCATATTTTGATTAGCTTAGTAGTCTTAGAGAAACTTAATATGCCCCTCATGGATGCAATGATGGCTTGCCTTTATGGTTCATTGGATTTGATTTATAAATGAAGATTCCTAAGGGATTCAAGATGCCTGAAGCATCAACTCCCATAACTTATTCTCAATAAAGTTGCAAAGATCTTTATATTGGCTAAAGTAATCTAACAACATGTGGTATCAACACTTAAATGAGTCATTTCCTAGAGAAAGATACAAGAATGATCCTATCTGCCCATGCATGTTCATTAAGAAATCGAATAATGTATTTGCTATAGTGGCAGTTTATGCTGAGAACATGAATTTAATAGGGACTCTTGAGGAGTTGAAAAAAATTGTCAAGTATCTAAAGGGGAGTTTGAAGTTAAGGATTTAAGAAGAACTAAATTATGTCTTGGTTTTGAGCTTGAGCACGAGGAAAATGGAATAGTTATCTATCAATCAGCTTATATCAAATGCATGTTTAAAAGATTTGATATGGACAAAGCTTATCTATTGAGCACACGCATGGTAGTGAGGTCTTTTGAACCCCAAAAAGGACCCATTTTGTCCTAAGAAGCCAAAAAAGGAAGTACTTAGTCCTAAAGTACCATCTTTCAATGCAATAGGGCCATTGATATACTTAACACAATGTATGAGAGTTGACCTTTATGGTAAATCTTTTAACAAGATTTAGTTTTAAGCCAACAAGGAGACATTGGAATAGGTAAAGCATATCTTTCACAATTTTTTCATGAAACCATGGACTTGGGTTTGTTTTGTTCTAGAGAATCTAATAATTTAGGGATAGTTAGATACACTGATGTAGGACACAAGTCTGATCCCCACAAAGCTTGCTCGAAGACTAGTTATTTATTTTGTTATAACGGCATTGCTATATCTTGGTGATCCACTAAATAGACACTAGTAGCAAAATCCTCCAACCATTTGGATATTATGACCTTTTGTGAGGCTAAGAGAGAATGCATTTGGTTAAGATCCGTTATATCTCATATACGCAATACTTGTGGTATGACACAGGTTATAGATTCACCCATAATTATCTATGAGGAATGCTACGTGTATAACAGACATTGAGGGTGGATATATTAAAGGAAATAAAACCAAGCACATCTCGCCAAAGTTTTTCCATACACTCAAACTTCAAGAAAGTCAACAAGTTGATGTCAAATAAATTAGCTCTTTAAATAATCTTGCAGATTTATTTACCAAAATATTGCCAACATCAACCTTCGATATGGCATTGGTATGAGGCGAGCACACAAGTTGCAAGGTTGATTTGTCCCTGAAGTAACATACCTCGAAAGTATTGCTCCTGATATGGTCATTAGGTACAATTAAGGGGATCATTACATGGGTTGTACATTGTACTCTTTTTCATTTTTGATCGATTTTTATTTTACTGGTTTTCTGACTTAAGGTTTTTAACGAGGTAGCAAGGGCAGACCCAGTTAGGAAATAACGGTTCATCCAAACAAAGAGTGTTATGAAATACAAGACTCACCATAACTAAGGATTTTTTAATATTTTAATTACAATTACAAGATCGTAATCTCCTATCTATGATTATAGGATTGTAAATTTCGTAATTTGATTTCGTATAATCATTACAGATCTAGCTTGATGCCATTGTAAAGACTATAGTATTCTGATTGTAATCACATTGACTTGAATAAAAGAAGTAGCCCTTTTTCTATCTCTATGCCATTGTCTCTCTCTTTCTCTTTTATATTTGCGTTTATTGATGCTTTGCTTACAAGCTACCAAACCCACCAATTTCTACCAATTTTACGATAGCCTTTACTTTTTAAAATTAGATATATGCATTTATTATTGGTAAAATTCGCTTTATTCCTTATTATGCTTCTTGTGGTAAACGCCATTGTGAAATTGTCCCAGCAAGGAAAGTCCACAATTTCAATGTTGGCGTTTTTTTTGCTTGAGACAACTAAGACGAGTGACTAAATGATTAAATGGGTGTAGTTAGGCCATTTCATTTTTTTTATTGTATAATTTTTATATGTTTAAAGTATTATAAATTTATAAATTTTTTATATATTAATAATTTATTTTATGCATACATTTTAACATATTCGTATTTTTGTATTAGATTCATGTTATTTTTCGTATGCGTTCATGCTCGTGTTATCTTTTTATGTGTAACATGTTATAAATTCATATAAATTTTTGCATGGAAATAACTTGTTTTAAGTAAATTTTTACATATTCGTATTTTTATATCATATTTATATTATTTTGTGTGCTGTACTTTAATTTTTTTCATATTTTATTCATGTCGTGTTTCAATTCATCCCTTATTTTGCCTAATTTATCTGAATGATTCAATTTAGAATAAAATTTGCATGTTCATGTCATGCCTATGTTATGTCTCAATTGATTTAATACTTTGCATATTTATTATAGTGATTCAATTGGGAAAAAAATTATATGTCTATATCGTATTTATGTTATTTTTGGGATGTTTAAAATATTATAATTTTATATAAATTTTTACACATTTATCATTTATTTTATGTAAATTTTAATATATTTGTATATTTGTGTCTAATTTTCTTAAGCATGGTGAGGGCATGTTCTAACATGTATAATGTTTGATTGATTCGATTTAATTTAATTTATGAATTTCTAAAAAATATTAAATAAAATTATTATAAAATATAAATATTAAATATATATATGTATACAACTTTTTTTTTCATTGTAAAAACTAAAAACCATAATTACTCATTAAACAATTATCTACTTTTTAAAATACTATTCTCTTTCAAAATAATTTTTTTTCATCAAATCATTACTTTTTATTCACATACTGAGTGTGTCAATTCTATATTATTAATAATCATACAATTGCTAATTATCCAAAAAAAAAAAATAATCACACAATGTCTAGAGTAAAAGGACAACAATTCAGTAAAGCAAATACAGTCATAAGTTTGTATTAATAATTTAATTTCTTAAACAAATATATATCTATTTTAACTCATTTCTCTTTCTTAAAAAAACTAACTATGCAGCTGTTTTAGTTTTTTTTTTCTTATTTTTTCTTTCTTCTAATCATGTTACGTTTTATATTTAAAGTTAATTTAAATTTTAATTCATTTTAATATTGTACATATAATTATTTATTTATGTAGATATGCATAAGATTGTCTATATTATTAATAATACTTCTTAACTAAATTTAATGTCTTGAATCAAATGACACAACTTAATTAAAAAACACATTAAAATCAATTTATAAAACAAACAATACATATTCATAAAATTATGATAATCTTTGATATGATTTTGGTAATATTAGATTAATTTTGGTAATTTTCTATAAAATTTGTAAATGTTTTTATGATTTTAAATATAATTTTAGTAACTTTTGATATAGTTTTGATAATTTTTATAATAATTTTGATACCTTAGATGTAATTTTGATAATGTTAGATATAATTTTGATAACTTTTTTTTTTCATAATTTTAGTAACTTTTAATATAATTGTGGAATCCTTTGATATAGTTTTGGTTACCTTTAATATCATCTGAAAAACGTTTATTAAAATTTTGATAATATTGCTAATAGTTTTGTCAACCTTTAATAAAATATTGATAACATTTTGTAATAATTTTGACAACTTTCATAGAGTTTTGATAACTTTTGACATAGTTTCAGCAATTTTTGATAAAATTTTGATAAAATTTTATATGATTTGGTAACCTTTGATATAGTTTTGATAACTTTGCTATAAATTTGATAAATAATTATCTAGACTTATAATGTATCATTTATATAATGATAATATATAAATGCATGAAATCTAAAAATTGATCACTGATCCAATTTGAGTACTTCTACAGGATAGACCTTAACAGAAAACTGAAGAGTAACGGCAGCAAGTGATTGAGTTCAATAGTTCTTCATATAAAATTATTGACTTTAAAGATATAGTAATATGGAGAAGATAAAATTGTTTCAAGCACCGATATAACCAGAAGCGCCCATTGTTTCAAAGAGAGAAAGAGAGGAGAAAGATGATCAAAGAATTCTCAATCATGGTCCGTGTGGATCGAATCATCTATATAATATACAAAAAGAAACTCCAGATATTTGATAATTTTGATAATATTTGATATAATTTGGCAACATTTTATATAATTTTAGTAGCATATGATACAATCCTGTTTAACATTTGATATGATTTTGGTAACCTTTTAATAACTTTTAATATGATTTAGTAACTATTAATATAATTTTGTTAACATTAGGTATAAATTTAAATAACTTTTGGTATAATTTTGCTAACTTTTGAAATAACTTTGATAACATTTGATATAATTGTGTAATAATTTCAATAACTTTTATAATAGTTTTGATAACTTGTAATACAAATTTAATAATATTTGCAATAATTTTGATATTATTTGTTATAATTTTATGCAAAAAAATCTAATATATAAATTTGCCATAAAAATATCTAATAATAAATTATATGTTTAAAATAAATAACATTGAAATTATTATATCATTCAGATGCAAAGCACAGGTCTAGCAACTTTGTTGTAAATTATTATTGTAATAAATACAAGGAACGCCTCCTGGACTTCTTAAAGTCTACCAAAACTTACGCAATTTGTAGCTAATGCGATCTAAAAGATGAAAGTACTTAATTCTCCAAGTACTGCTGAACAAAACAGGACCTGAAATAGCCCAAAAACCTATCACGAATCCTAACGTCATGCTCACATAAAAGTAAATCCATTCAATTTCAACTCCATTATTGCCCTTTCTTCCTCCATTGACAACATTGGAACCATCATCTGTAGCACAGCTCTTATTCAATGGAGGTCCACAAAGTTTGTTACCAATAAAACTGGATGCCTCGAGGCTTTGTAATTGAGTGCTCAATGGGATTCTTCCGGTTAAATTGTTGCAAGACAAGTTCAAATGACTTAGGAAAGACAGACTTGTGATGCTTTGAGGGATTTCACCGGAAAGTTTATTTGCAGAAAAATCTAGAGATTCCAACAATCTCAATGCGCCAATGTCGTCAGGAATTTTCCCAGTCAAAGCATTGTGGGACATATTCAGTGATCGCAATCCGAGAAGGCTTGTTACTTGCTTCGGAATCTCACCCGATAAAGCATTTTCCGAGAGGTCCATGCTTCGAACCAGTTTGAGAGTGGTGCTGTAAGCAACCAGTTTTCCTTTCATTACAAGTAATGCATCATCAACGAAGTTTCCCCCGGATGTTTTGTAGCTTACGCCTGTAATCTCATCAGTCTTCTTGGCCATGGCGGTGAAGTTACCGATGCACCTCGGCATAGTCCCGGCTAAGTTGTTGTCCCCAACGTCCAAAATTTGGATTGAACTAAGAGTGCATAGCTCCTCAGGAATTGGACCATGGAACTTGTTTGAATGAAGACTAAGGATGAATAAATCCGGAAATCTTCTGCTGAACCATATTGGTATATTTCCAACAAATCGATTTTCGGAAATATCAAAGGTGACCAACTTCTTACAGTTTTTCAATGACGAAGGTAATTCACCAAAGAGCTTGTTCTTCCGTAGGTGTAATGATTGAAGGGAACTCAGACTTCCTATTGAGTTCGGAATTACACCAGTAAAGCTGTTGTTATCTAACTACACGGCGATCAAACTTTGCCAGTTGTCCCAACAATCGGGAATGTCACCTGATAGAAGATTTGCTGCAAAGTTAAGTATTTCCATTTGGCTCGTCTCGTTCGTCCCATCACAGAAGAAATCGAGTATAGATCCGGAAAAGAAATTGTTGGAAAGATCCAGAGCGCCCACAGCTGAGGAGACTCGAGGTAACGAACCATTGAAGTTGCATGAACTCAAGTCAATTATGGAATATGAATTCATGTTCAAACTTGGAATCTCTCCATGGATTTGATTGTGAGAGAGATTCAATATTGTCAACTGCAATGACATGTTCCAAAACCAAGTTGGAACGGTATGAGAAATGTCCGAGTTGGATATGTCCAGATACTGTAAATGCTTTTGTGTACGAATCCAGGACGGAAATTCAGGCCCTATGTGCCAAGATCCTAAGCCAAGGACCTCAACTTTAAAAGGAGGAACCCAACCGTGCTTAACTTTCAACCTTAATGAGTTGCCACCTGCATTAAAGCTCCTCAACCTTGTAAGGTTGGCAAAGTGGACTGCAGAAATATCTCCTTCCAAGAAATTATGATATATCTCTACTTCTTCTAAACTTGTTAGCTGTCCAAAAGATGTTGGGACGCTTCCATTCAATTTGTTATCAAAGAGGTATAGATTTTTCAACGATGAAAGCTCTCCCAAAGACGCAGGGATCACACCAGAAATTGAGTTACCCCACAAAGTAAGGATAGTCAGCTTCTTAAACTTCCTGAGTTCGTCGGTCAAGGGACCGAAAAGATGACAGTTACCGAAAAACAGTTCCTCGAGTCTATCAGAAATACATCCCAAAAAAATTTCCAGGATGGTGGAAATGTCTTGATTTAATTTGGTACCAGTCAAAGAGATTGATTTCAAGTTGCAAAGATTTCCGAAAGATGGCTCGATTCTCCCATCAAGATTATTGAATGACAAGTCAAGGAGAATTATAGAAGATAAGTTTGCAATGGCACTAGAGATTGTACCATGCAAATTACAAGAGCAAAGGTTTAGGAACTGAAGGTGACTCATTCTATACAAAGAAAGAGGTAATGAGGAATTGAGCTGATTGTAAGCAAGGTCAAGGTGCCTAAGGGAGGTCAAGTTTTGAACACCATCCATTGGACCTCGTACATTGCTTCCTTGCAAATTAAGGTAAGTTAAGGTTCTGAGATGAAAAATCCATCTTGCAACAGAAGAACCGTTGAAATAGTTCCATGAAAGGTCAAGGACGGCGAGGGATGACAAGTTAACTTCGGGTAACGGAGGAAAGTGATAAAGGCCACAGTTTGACAAGCTTAGTTCGACCAAAGAAGGAAGTGTGTTTATCTCCTGTATCCAGCTGGAAGCTTTGCTAAGGTCCACGAAACTCAAATCAAGGTGTTGTAGCCTGGAAAGACTAGAAAGCCATTGAAGATTTTTGACATATAAACCGGAACCTTGAAGACTAAGATGGTGTAAATTAGAGAGGTTTCCAAGTTGGAAAGGAATCATACCTTCAAAACCAGCTTTAGAAAGATTAAGGTATCTTAAACTTCGCATCGAGCCAAGAAAATTCGGGATATGACCCTCAAAATTATTGTCACTCAGGTCCAGGTAGACTAAATATTTCAAGTTGAGCATTGAAGAACTTAGCTTACCACCAAACTTTGAGTTGTCATAAGCGTGATCCTCCGAATTAGAAGCAAAATTACCATTCAATGGAGGGTTTCCCAGATGGAGTTCGCGAACATGTCCAGTCAGGTTGTCGCAAACAATTCCGTGCCACATACAGCAATCACCTCCGTCAGCCCAAGAGATTAGCCTATTCGAAGGATCGATCAGCTCATGTTTCAACGTTAAAAGCGCTTGTCTCTCAGTTTCTATGCAACTCTCACTGGATTTTCCATTGGAAAAGCTGATGTTTAAAGTTGTTGCAATGAACAACCCAAAGAAAAGAACTGTAGCGGCAGCCATTGAATCTTTCCTCACTATAATTTGTTATTTTATAAAGAACTTTGCCTACTGTGTGAGAACCTCTTAAGCAATTAAAACAAAGTGGAGCAGCATTGAAATATTTATAATTAGCCATGTTTGACTACATTTGTTCATTCCAGATCATTCGATTGGATGGATAGAGTTAGTTTTGGATCGATTAATTTATTTGAAGTTAATTTAAATTTTAAAATTTTTAGATTTTTTTGTTTGAATCATTTTGCATATGAGTCATTTTTCAAGTTTAAATTACTTCGAATCAATTAAATTTAACACTTCGGTTATCTGAGTTTGGACTGTTCTAGCCAATTTATTAATGTTAGAATTGAATCAAATCAAATTTAAACAAATTATTTGGTTGATTCAAATTTAATTAAAATTTTTTATTTAAATATAGAAATAAATGATATTTAAAAATTAATATAGAACTTATAATTTTTGATAAAAATAAGTTTCTATCTAACTTGATTTTAGATTCGACTATAATTAGATCATTTTTCGAATTCGATTATCCATTTTACTTTAACGGGTATTATTATATACCGGAAATAATTATTTCAAAATATATTTACATATTTGTAAATGTATGATTTCTATATCATTAAAATACCCTATATATATATTTACGATCTATTTTATATATTATTGAGAAAATCATAGGATAAAATTTTAGAGAATATACATTTAAATTAAAAAAAAAACATATTTACCCCGCTTTCAAGTTTTGATCACTTTCGAATTCAAGTTAATTGAATTTAAATTATTAACTTTTTTTAAATCAAATCAAATTAAATTAAATTTAAATTTAAATTTAAATAAATTTATCAAATTTTTTAAATTTAAATAATAGCTAAATCATTTCTATGTCCCGGTCAATAATACTCATGTTTTGACTTAGACCTAGATCTTTTGTGGAAATGGGAGGCCCAGAATTTACGTATAATAAATAAATAGAGTAATTGCTAAGACTATTAATTGTCAACAAATATATAGGTCAATTTGATAAAAGACTACCGAAATTTTCATTTGAATATTCTGGGGTTTGCTTTCACTTAATAAATTATTTTGACAGTAATAATAACATACAATCCCTTACATCTTAAAATATAGGTGGAACACAAGAATCTCCATCATTTTAATTGAAGTAACCACAAGAGCTATGGAAGGACTCGAAAGATTGGATTAATAGAGAAAATTTCCTTCTCTTTCTTTGTCCCGAAAACCTACTTCACACATGACGCGACTACCTTACCCATACTGATCAAAAGGATGCCGACAAGGTTTAAAATATTAGATCGAAAGTCAAATCAATATAATTTTTAATTTTTGATTTAATCGGTTGAATTAATTAATTTATTTAAATAAAATTTTAAATATTTTTTAAAAAAATTTAATGTTAAATAATTATTAAATATATTAAATTTCAATCTTTTAGTATATCTAGCTACCGTGTTCCGACTGCAATGTTGATATATCTCTAAAATCATTGTAGAGGAGACGGAGAAGCTTTCAAATCTTCTACTATGGCTAGCCACCGTGTTCCAGCTGCCATATTGATCAATCAACTCATCTTGTTTTTCCACAAACATCGAAGGAGACTAAGGAATTTTAAGTTAGGGAGGCTAATAACAGTCTTCCACCGGCAATACTGATGAATCAATTCATCTTGCTTTCCATAATCGTCAAAAGAGACTGAGAAACCTTTGGCCGAGGAAACTAGCGATCGATCAGTCAAGTCACCTTGTTTTTACAAATATCAAAGGATACTAAGAAATTTCAGTCTTCGTAAAATTTTAAAACATATTGAACATGTTTTCTAAAGTCTAAACTACAATATAATATAATTTATTTTTACGTAATATGAATAATTATATAATATATAAATAAAAAAATGATATATAATATAATCGTTTAGTTAGGTGGAGTTGAATTCAGGCTTTAATTAATGAGCCATACGTTTATTGAATAATTCATGAACAAGTTAGGTTAAAATTTATTTATGTTTCTTTGTTAAATTAAATGAATGAATTTGAACAAGATATCGAAGTTATCAATAAGCTCAGCTCGTTTATATTCACATACAAATTCAATAAGAAGTTTGTGAACAAACTCTGTAAAAGCTTGGTAACAATTTGCTTCATTCTTTTTAGTTAGACTAATTTAATTTAAATATTTTCTTAACACAATTCAATTTATTATATGATATCAATATCATTGAAAAGTACATATAATATGATTAAAGAAACTAGAACTTCTCTTACATGCATCCCATCATCAATAAACTAAGAAAAAGATGAATTTTTGAGTTTGGACGAATGATCCAATTCTTGAAGTACCATATATTTTAATATTTCGTATACTATTAAATATTTATTTTTATTTTATCCATTGTTTATTAGTATATTATCAATCAATTAATGCAATGATATCCTCAACCTATTACTCTATGGTTTTCATTAATTACTCTTTTATTCATTGTTACTAATTATTTAAAATTTTTTAATAATAATATTCTCTTAATAAAATTTCCAATCTAGAAGCATACCTAACCGCCCTGTTCCAAGTCCAATTGATTAATCAAGTCATCTTACTTTCCATACACCTCAAGGAGACCAAAAAGGATTTCACAAACGTCAAAGCACGCTAAGAAATATTTCTTGAAATTCTTTTCTTTTATAAGGTATTTTTGAAAAATTTTAATATATATGAATGATCGTAGTATATATTTAACGTATAGAATTTGAAGAACTATCACCTCTTTTTATAATTGTAATACCATCAAGAATTTCATTAATTTTTCTTTCTATTGTAACAAGTAGATACCTTGCAGCTTATCTTCTATTTATGTTAGATTTCCACAATAATTATTTATCATGGTTTTAGATAAGTTAAAAATACGATTTAATTTAAGATAACTTTTAATATTTTATTACAGCCTTAAATTTCTTCCCTCCATGCTTGTCTCATTCGTCTATTTATAAATAATAATTTAAATTTTTGGATATAATTTTTTTAATTCAAACAATTTAGTTTAAATTATTATTTAATAATAAAAAATAATTTATTAAATTTAATTATAAAATAAATAAATGTTAATATAAAAATAATTTTTTATTAATTTATAAATAATAATTTAAATTTTTGAAGCCTGATTCGAATATTTAAAAAAAAATCTGAAAAAAATTTCAGACTACTACGGCTTAATAACAGTGTTAGTACTAACCAACTGAAACAAAACCTTTAACTCTAGTTTGTGCATGTATCAATCAAAGTCATCTTGATTTTCACTACTATTTCTTGAAATTAATGTGCGACTTTTATTGTGTTTTACGATATTACATTTAAATTTACTGGTAAAATTTTTCTATTTAAGTTTGTTCTAATAAATTTATTAAAATCAATTAATAACTGTGTAATTTGTGTCTTAATTACTACTATCAAGATTCAATTTTTGACAACCTAAAATGTTTTAATTTTTTATAAATGTGGAGTTTGGGGAAATAGGGAGACAGAGTATGTTGGTACGTCATAGAGCATTCAAAGTGCAGGTTCGATTCTCCTCTGTTACTTTTATATCTATTATTATTTAATAAATTTAATTATTATCTGTAAATATAACTTTCATAATTTATAAAAGAGTTTAAAGATCAAACCGAGTTAAGTTGAGTTGACCTTTTAAAAATCTTACCAAATTTGACTTGATTTGTTGAACTTGAATGTGCCTGAAAATATTAATATATATATATAAATTAAAAATTAAAATTAAATAATATTTAAAATTGATTTGATTGGCTTTGAACTTAAAAGCTAAAATAAATTTATCCACAACAAGATCGGAATCGAGCTAGGCTCACAAGGCTGGTGGGACACTTGCCATGTGGATTAGCTCTGTTTGGAATCGAATTTAAATTTATATGTTAATTTTAAGTTATTCTTAACTATTAGATTAAAGGATAACTGTCAAATATTGTTATTACTATTATTTAGGAAAGACAATAGTGATTTTAAAGTAAAAATTATCTATGCATGTATTAACGTTGAATTTTAAATTTTATAAATTAATTTACATAATTGAGATGTATTAAATTTAATAATATAATTATATTTATTTTTATGAGTAAAAATTTTAATTATTTTAACATTTATCATATGGATCAAGAATATTATTTTTTTAATATATATTTAACGACCGAAACTTATTATATCAAATAAATAGTCAAACATTTTTAATTTTTTTAAAACTACTGTATATGATTTATATAAATAGAATATAAAATATGGTGTCAAATTAAACAAATATAAATTATATAAAAAATTATAAAATATATAAAAATAATTTAATTTTATATTAATATAAATAATTTTTTCTGTATACATATATAAAACAAGCTATGCTTGACCAATTTTTGTAATAAAATATGTAAACACGTTGAGTAAAGATTTTTTGGGTTTTGGGATCATAAGACCCATGATGGGCCACAAGTTGATATACACTACTCTCTCTCTCACACACACACACACACACGCACGCGCACACACACACATATTTATATATATTCATTTGATTCTTTAAATGAGTAATAAGAACAGACTATTGATTATATTATATTTTTTTATATGATATATTTATTGATTTTATTTTTCAAAATAGTAAGAGCCAAGGCCATTTTTTCCACGGCTCATTAATCTCCAAAGTTCTTTTAACAAAATAAAAAAAAAAAATCAAAGCTCTTTTAACTTAAAAAAAAATTGAAAAACTTTATGCTAAAACACTTGGACATATGTACTTTAGATCGAACTACATAAATCATGTTTCTAATTTTTTTCTCTTTTTATTAATTATGAATGCAAAAATAAAAAATAAAAAACTGAAAATTGAAGAAAAAAATTTCGTTTTGGCCCAGTATTTTCATCAACATTTTGTACATCTAAATTTGTAAGAGAGCATTCAGGGTTAGTAATTTATATTATAGAGATTTTGAGATATGTTAATAGTTCATATCAATTTTGACACGTTAATAATTTATATCATACAGATATTAGGTACGTATTTTTATTGTGTTGCATTTCAATTACTTTATGTATGTCATTTTGTGTAACCGTACGTAATATTGTTAGGTCTTATATCATCACCAACATCCTCCAGTGGGTTAGAGCTAGACCTAGCAATATTAAATACGATTACATGAATATGACACACATAAAGTTTTTAAAATGACAAGACATGACGCAAATATTTATATCACAAAATCTATATAGCACAAATTATTAACGTATCAAAATTTATATAAATGTTAAATATAATTATAATATAACAAAAAAATACGAATACGATACGAATATGCGAATTATCAAATCTAGTTAGATCTTGGACTTAGTTTTAGTAACCGAATAAAGCCTTGACCCATCCAAAGCTTTATCAAAAGGGATGCTTGTTGATCTCATAATCCTTGGGTAATGGTCAAAATAAGGAAAGCATTTGTTTCAAATGTGATGGAAGATAATCATAAACTCAAACCTTAAAATTGGCTCAATCCCAATTCCATGTTGAGTTATATTTTTCAAGGTACTTACATGAACCACTTTGATGTGGTTCTTCTAAAGCATAATACTCTTCCAATTGCCTTAGTTGCTAAGAGAAATCCCTGCACAGTGTTTTATTATGATATTTTGTCTAACTGTTTCTAGCTCCTAGATTGGGATAGTAGGAAGTTTGGATTTGTTTAAACAATAACAATGAATGATTGACTAAAATTGTACTTGTAATTCGTCCAAACAATTCAATCCATGTAGTTATGACAATCCTAACGGGCTAATATACAAATTGGCTACCGAACTATATTATTTTTCACGATTTACTATTTAAAAAATTCATAATTAAATACTTAAATTTACTTTCATCATTCATGTTAATCTGTGATTTAACGGTTTGACGACATGTTTATGATAACTTATACACATTAGTATTTTACAAAACTTTTTATTCTTTTGAATTAAAAAATTTTAAAATAAAACAAATATTTTTAATTTTTTAATTAAAAAATTTCTAAAATACTGATATGGCATTGCTTAAATGTATAGGTTTAGATTGTCGCATGTCACGTTTTAAAAAATAATATGTTATCTAACCATTAAGTTGTAGACTAATATAGGCAACAAAAATAAAATTTAAGCATCTAATTGTGGGCTTACTTTGTAAATACCAAATTATGAAAAAGAGGTATAGTTAGGGGCACATTGTGTATTAATCCAATCCTAATTTCACTCGCTAACTACCTTCCCAAACCCACGTTTTTTAGTGCAAAATGTGATCTAGCTTTTTCATCATTAAACACCATTTGAGCTTAATGTAGTTTTTCCAAGTCCTCCAATCCCATTACGCGAAAAACTCAAATAATTTCATCAGGACTGGTTTGTAGTAGCAGCTTAATAATTGCATCATCGACGGATGATATAATTTCTTCAGGACTGTTCTAATAACGGTTATTGACATAATGGTCAAAGGAGAGCGTTGGCTTTCTTTCCCTACTTTCAGTTTGTGACTCTAAAATGTGGTCAGGTCACTAAAGGTGGAATTGGAGTCTATCAGCTGCAATTGCATCTATGACCCATCTTGAGATGATATGCAAGCCGGTTTGATTTCACCTGTTTTGGACATTTCATTCCCCTTCATTGCCCTTTGCCTCAAAGCTTATCAAAGGAGAAGTCATCCAGCAAGTCGTCTACATCGTAAACTGCATCTTTGAGCTGCCCGAGAGCCAGAACTGTGTTACTAGAAATCGGAAATCAGCGTACGATTTTCGAATTGAATTGTACGATCTCAATCGTGGAACCTCTGCAATCCAGTTCACGAATTCTAAGAACCCAAATGAAGGAAAGATGAGATTCATCTTTATCTGTCTCTTCTCTCTATATTGATCATGATCCACCTTGAATAAGTTAAGAACTCAATTAATTGTATTTCATTCTTACCATACTATTCGAAGAAGACTACCCCTATCCAATTACTTTTCAGGTAAGTAGCGACTTACGTTCCAGTTCCTGTTCCTCGTACCAGACTGGTCCGCTTTCCTGCAGGTAACACTGAGCCGGACTGTGACCTCCTGGTTGTTGCTGTTGTGCCGCTTATCTGCATCGAGAAGGAAAGCCATGATCATGGAAATAGTTCCTTTAAGTTTGCTGAGTTCAGCCTTTGCATTGCTGGCCAAACTAAGTTCTCGATGGGAGAGCCATAGGTTCCAGACCTTCCAGGACTTTGCCAGCAACTTCAAACAACAGCCCTCCCGGTCTTGCTTGCTTTGTTTGTTGGAAAAAAAAATGGTAACAGTTATTTGAAAGAGTATTGAAATTTGGAAGAGGAAAGTTGATGCTCTGATTCGGGATGAGTCTTGAATATAGAAACATATTCGATATGAGTATATTTAAATTTTTAAAATTTTTTTAGATTATTTTCAATATTTATATCTTAATATATGTTAATTAAAAATATCGAATACGAATATATTAAAAAAATACAGAATTCGAATAATATATGTTCACCGTAGAGAAATTTTATGTTTTTCTTAACTAAAAAGGAAGATGTATTGATTCTTTCCTTACTAACAAGAAAATATGTTTCCAAATGCGAAAAGCATGAAGAAAATACTGGCTTATTAATGACATAAAACTCATTTGCAAAACCATGTGAGAAGAAAGAATACGGAGGGTAAGTTAGTCACCAATCTACTACTATCCGGACTTTTGGTGATGAACAAAATTGGATCGAATCGACCATTAGATTCATTCAATCGAAATTTAGAGGTTAGTTCAATCAAATAATTTTTATAAAATTAATTAATATTGAATTGATCTAAAATTGATTTAATAAGTAAAAAATCGATAAAATATATATTTTTTAAAATTAGTTTTGCAGGTTATAATTTCTTAAAATTATATAAAAAATCATAACAGTAAGCGAAAATACAAATTTTGATCAATTATTTAACTTTAAAAGTATTTATTTTAATATTTAAATTTATTTTAATTCAAATAAACTAATTTAATTAATCCCATTTTTTTATATAAATATTGTCGCTTTTAATTCAACTTATGAAACCAACTGGAAAGATTTCGTTTGTTTTTGATTCCAGGCCTGCTGGTTGATTTAACACAATTTTTTTGGATTAAAAATCTGTCAAAGGCTGTCTGGTTTTAAGAGTTTGTAGGCTAAGGCTTTAAATTCAAGGGGTTTCACTTACACATCTCAAAGTAGTGTTTGCATCATTTGGGTTCAAAGGTAAGCCTTGCTCAGCCCATTGCCATTAGACTTAGATAATTGTGTCCACATGTCTTCTCATGGTTTTTTTTTTTTTTTAAAATTAATCATGTAAATATAAATAATAAATATGATATAAATTATTAAATATGCTATAATTTTAAACATAAATATGATATATATACATATTAAACATGCTATGTTAAACACGATTGTGATATGTGTATTAAATATGTTGTGTTAAATGTATTTAAATATATCGATATCATATTTATTATGTTGTTTTGATATTTATTAAACGTATTGTGTTTATATCATATTTTTCTTACCATATTAAAAAAATGAGGCTATAGTTTTGGGACGAGAGAAATATTATAAATAGTAGGATTTAAACCTCTGATCTGTTGAATGCCGTTATGATAAAATGAACTAATTGAATTAAATTTTGAATTAAAAAATTGACAGATTTAATCACTATTGATAAACCCTTCAAAAAGTTCTTTGCCTAGGCCTAGTTTCAAACCAACACTTTTACAAGCGAATCTATCCAGTTTTGATCAAAGCACCGTTAACAGTTTTAGTACATTCACTATTACGTGAAAAGAAAACTTTGTTGGATAAACATTCCTGGCTTTACATGAAAATAAGAACAAATTACAAGCTGATGACTATATCATCAGGAAGATTTTTATATTACCAAAATTAATTGGATTACTTACATGGTTTAAAATAATTATTTCCTATTCTTTAACTCACTCTTTACTAATTGCTAGAATGTTCAAAGACTTGAACTTAATTAGGATTCCAAATAATCACAGAAAGAACATATTCTTATTGCAAAAAAAGATTAAAATTCAAGTACTAAATATAATATAGCATCAACTTATGATAAGCCTGATAATATTAAACATAATTATGCAAATGTTATATGAAAAATAATTAAAATATGATACAACGTGAATGTTTTAAAATTTATTTAATACGAATTATTAATGTACTAAAATTTAGATAATATAAAATACTTTAAACACGATTATGATATGAATATATGAATTGTCAAGTCTAATTTATGATTAAGGGTTTATAATCAATTAGACTAAAGGGTTAGTCTAGTTGGTAAGGAAAGAACCCTTTTATTGTCAAACAGGATTCAATTTTTGCAAGAAGTATTTTGAAAGAAATTCTAAACGCATTACATAAATATAAAGAGTGTACTCTTAAGATGACTCGAGAAAAAAAAATTAACACCGTCCAATATAAACAAAAAATCAACATTATAGTTGATGAATGTAACTTCAAAATTAACCTTTCACTCCATTAGAGAGCATTTGCAATCGTATAATGTGCAAAAGCTAGCTAGTAGAAATTATTAAAGCTATAAAACCTTAAAAGCCATAGCAATTATCGTAACAAAATTAACCTTGAGCTCTTATATATAGCTGTTCTGACATTAATATATAGTTTGACATAAATTCCATAAAGCTGTTTGTCATTTAAACTTATGTGGTCTAAAATCAGCACGTACAATACAAATGGTTAATGATCATTCAATTCTCATCTCATTTCAATTTGCAGCTGTATGTTTTTTTTTTTTTTTTTTTTTCTCATAGGGGAGGTACAACTTATAGTACTCTTGTTATCATCTTGGCCTGCAGTGGGGACCATTGAATTACTTAGTGTATAGCTCGACTTTGGTTGACGGTTTCTTAAATGCGAAGTTTTACTTTTGATTTTTTATCTGGACGATAGAAGTTCTATTTAATTAAAGTTAATCTAGATTAGATGTAGATTAATATAAAAATATAATCTATAATTTTTGTGAAATATTTTGGATTATTGAATTAATTATTGTGTGCCCAACTTCAATTGATGGTTTCTTAGGTGCGAAGTTTCATATTTAATTTTTAATTAAGATGACAGAGATTTTATTTAATTTAGATTAATCTAGACTAGAAATAGTTTTATATCAAAATAACCCGTCATTTTTTTGAAACAATTTGAGAGTTTTCAGTATAATAATAGATCAAAGCACACATTCATGATAAAAAAAAGCAAATTTGCATCAAAATAACCTGTCATTTCTTTAAAACAATTTGAGAGTGTTTTTGTATCAATAATGAATCAAAGCACACATTCATGGTAAAACACAATTCGAGTAGATATATCTATGGTGCCAAGTACTGGTGCATAATAACCAACAATAGATTTACTCAATCGACAAATTCATTCAAAACCTCAAAAATGAGTTTTGAGATTGAATTTTACTAATGGATTCTTGTTAACACTAATATCGGATGCACAACTTATGTGAACTAAGTAACCTAATCTAACCCTACTTTTTTCTCGTTCACCAAAGATCGAAAGATATAATAAATGAAAATAAAGAAGGACCTGCAGTACTAGCATTAAACTTGTGATCTCTAATTAAAGTAACCAGAAAAAAGGAGGTGGACCATGAGTTTTTGATTCACTATATTTCTTAAATTTGGTATAAATAGCGCAACATGATAGATTGAAAAAGCTGCAAAAGCTTGAAGAAGAAGGACATCTAGAATTTAAGATACATCGCAATCAAAGAAAAGGTCCATAGTAGTGAATTGAAATCAGCAATGAATGCTGCTGGCAGATGCAGTACAAATTTTATCAACCATAATTTTTTTTTTTCAGCAAAGAGATCAGTATTGGACGGCTGGATTGATTTTTTTTTTCTTTGGTTATGGAACTGAAATTATGTAAGGTTTGGGAACGCAGATTCAAATTGTTTAGGGTTTTGTGAGTGATTTGGGACGGCAATTTTGATCCAATGGATAAAAGTCTAACGAAAACCTATGGCATACAAAATAGCAATTATGGTTTGTGTTCGAAACCTATTTGAATAAAAGTATAAGAGTGTGATTCACTGAATATACGAAAAATCTAAAAAGGTTTGATTATATTCATATTAACACATATCTATATCTAATTTTCATCTCAAAAATTTGAATAATATAGCTGAACAAAATTCTTGAAACAAGAATCATGAATTCATTGAATCAAATAGATATTCATAGGAAACAAAAGCAGTGTGATCGTTCATGCTTTTCCCTTGCCGAATTAATCCAGGGAGCTTAAGGACCAAATACAAAATAAAATAATAACCAGGAAGGAATTAACCTAGGTATAGTAATTTGGCAAAAGAGAAATAAAAGGGAACATAGAAAAAAAAAAAAAAAGGAAAATGCAAATTTGATGATCAACAATCTGTTGAAGAAGTTTACAATACACATTATAAAATTTAAAAAAATTAAAAACGATTAATAATCCCCAACAGCGATATTTTAAAACTCTATATCAGAAAAGTTTTGAGATAATATTAATCTCTAATTTTATTAAATTAGAGATGACATTAATCCTAATACTATTAATTCAAGGTAAAAATATTATTTTTTGATTATCATTTTATGTCATCCATAAAAATCTCTTATTTTTTAATGACAAAATAGGCAAAAAATTAACTTGCTAGCTTTACATCCTACATAGTCCCACTTAGACTATTTGTAAATTAATTAGTTAGTTTAAATATTGCATCTCATAAAATTCAATAAAGTGAAGAGACTTGAAAGTGTATCTAGATGTTGGAATACGCATTGCATTTTTTTAAAGTAATTTGGATTTAGTATATAGAAATTTTGTTATAGCTAAATGTACATGTAAATAAATTTGATAGTAAACAGTACCGCATATTCTAGAAGTTGCTTTGAAAATTTCCTCATAGGACATTAATGGTAACAACTTCATGTTATTTGTATTTTTCATATTTTAAAACATATATACATGTATAATATTTTTGTTTTATACATATTTGAATTTAGATATAAAAATATGCTATTTTTGTATGTAAAAAATTAAAAAAAATTAAATATATTCGATATATTGAATACATATTCATATTTGATACTCATTTCTTAATCCGAGTTACATGGGAGAACAAATTAGGAACGCAGTGAGGATACAACTTAAGCATTCAAAAGAGTTCATTTCATTTTTTTTAAACATAATTTTCTAAAAGCTAGGCATTATTTGAATGTTTATCAGAAACTTTGACTAATTCTATAGCCATCGTTGTTGTGTACTTGAACTGTCAGATTAATATTGTTAGCAGTTACTAATTGATGCCATATTATTTTATAATTAATTATTTACAAGCGAATATTAATTTGATTATCGTGCAACAGCTGGGGCATAGGAATATGAACTCAGACATATTTTTTGAGAAAATAATTTGTTTCATTAAAGCTTCAATCAAGAAACGAAACTTAAGATGTATACAAAGTTTAAAGAATGATTGCAATATAATATTATAATTATTATTCATTGATATTTATGACAATAAATAACATTTGTCTTTATTGCAGAAATAATTGTAATAAATACTATGGAACCCAAATTTTGTTTTCAAATTTAATTTAAATCCATGCTAATGCTAATGAATGAACATACATAAAGATTTATATTAAAGATTGATTTGCTATGATTACATCGTACACTTTTAATTTGTTTTTTACCAGACTGAGTGGACCTGTTTTGAAGAAGGAATGAGTCAATCACACTTTCATTTCCCTTTGCAAAATGACATTACAGATTTTGTCACTAAATGCCCCCACTTGATATGGCTTAAAGATATTTCTTCCTCAAAATCAATGGCTGATAACCAAGCAAAACTACTTGCCATCGAACCAAATAAATAATATCACATCACCATTGCTAGTTGCTCGATTTACCAAGTTTCATGAAAAGATTATAGCTATTTTCTTTTTCAAGGTCTAGCTTCGGATTCGATCATTTGACAGGGAAAAAGTATTCCCTGATACAACAACAACAAGAAAAAAATGAAAATTGAAAGTTAATATTATTTTCTCAGTGTTTCTCAGATACCAAACAGGAAGTCCATCAAATCATTCACCCCTTCGATGACCCCATGTACAATCATGTGCTATTGAAAGATAATGCAAGGAGCATTTGTCATTTTAGAATCATATTGATTCCCCATTTTGCCGAGTTACAGCTAATGCCTGTATGTATTTTCTTTGTTTTTGCTTGCATGTGGGACGATCAGCCAGGATTTCCCTGATTATGTTCTCAAAACCAGTCAGAAAATCAGGAGTACCTTATTTTATTTATTTCTTTATTTCTTTTTCTTCCAAGTTTTTCATGTGCATATCTTGAACATAAGTAGTTTTTGTTTCTAGATTCCTCAAAGGATTAGAAGAAAGCTGACAGATCGAGAAGCATTCAAGGATTTAAATTGCAGTTGCCGACATGTTTTGTTCATATTCACAACTGCAAACGTATGATCAATTACAATGAATATCAATCGAAAAGAGAGTTAAAATAAGAAAATTATGACTGTAATGTTATATATTGTAGTTGGTATTTAAATCCTTGAACATATAAGAAATTGGTCCACCAAAACCCCAATCAGAAACGTAATAGCACTGACTTGGTAATGTCAAAGAAATTAAGAATATTACAAATTGAGAACATATATATGTATCATGAATCAAAATTAAGTATGTAGACAATCTATTTTATTCAAAAAATTTGCAAGGGAAATAAAAAAATTGTCTGTTAGAAGACCAAATGCATAACTATATGCATATTTCTTGGGGAAAGTGATCAGTAAAGGAATCAAACATTAGCTTTGATTCAAGTACTGAGCAATCTGAATTATATTTCCAGATGGTGACAGATTTGAGGCACTAGTTTGGTTATAGAAAAATGAAGAAGAAATAAAATATTTGATTCAAAATAGCTCTCAATAACTCAAAACTTCACCCTGAAAAATTCATGTGTTTCAAGAAATTGTTAAGAGGTGAAGAAGAAAATGGTGCCCTTTTCCAGGATTCAATTTTTTCATCTGGTTGAGTAAACTTGATTTAAATGCAAATCAGAACCATATCTACAAGTAAAATTGAGGATGCCAGTGGATAACGGTACTTACTCAGGTACTTAACTGGTAGTCAAAACGCGAGATTACAGCTATTAATTATTTAATTATTTGTGATTTTTTCTCCTTCTATTGATCATATTAACTGAAATTGATTGTAGTAACAATTATTATATTCACAACTATGCTATAATAAATGTGACACGATTGTATCCGCGGCTACAATTCAAATCTCTGCATTGAAGGGTCATAAAAAATTAGGAAAAAAAATATAAAAGATTGAAGTGAGACATGGTGAAGAACAAGCTTGCAGGATAATTTCTGGATTGCAAGCTCCATGATGCTTGGAAGTGGACACTATTACCAAGAATTTAACCAATTAATCCAAACCAAACATTCAGATATTAATTAGTACCTTCCAAGAAACCCATTTGAGTTTCTTGATGCGCTTAAAAGGAATACACACAGGATAAAAAAACACACAAATAAAATTGAGAAAGGAAGCATTAAGGCAAAGTAAACCCTAAATTCCATTAGCCCTAACAAAGGAAAAAAAACACAAGAGGGGAACAGTTATTGTACGGACAGGAAATCATAGTAGCTTGAATTCTAGACCATAGATGCTATAAGATTTTCATCTAACCTTAATTTCTTCAAATTGAAAACAGTCCATGGGTTTGATATAATTGCATCTTTGATCATCATCATCATCATGAACTGCGAAAAGAAACAACAATAGAATAATAATTCAGCTTTTTTTCTGATTCATAAGCAAAGCAAACATCATATGTCAAGATCTGTAAGAACATTCCTATAAACATAAAAAAAGGGGGGAAAAGAAAAGGCCGAAAAAAAGGGTGTCTTGATATTAAGAAGAGCAAACTTTTTTGTAGCTGCAAAAACCAGTGAAAATCAAAGATCTCTAAAGATTGATGTTGGATATGTTTTAGTCATTTATGGCCGATGCAGCATCATCAAGATTCTCATGCCGAAATAAAAAGCTATGGCAGCAGCTGAACAAATCGCGGCGATCGTACAATATATTTGTATGTGAATCTTGATTATGCTGCAGCAGCAAAAAATGACTGATAATCTGAAGGAAAATGCGTAAATTTTTCAAGGAAAGATAGATAATAGAGCAAAGGGCTGAGGCTATTATTATTTTTATTCGCTAATGTGGCATTTAAGAATTGGTGGGATGTACGGTTAAAGGAGAACCCTAAGTAGAATATACGGTTCCCAAACAAATTCTGCGAACAAAAGGCAATCCAAAAATAAGCCAACATGAAAAACAACAAAAGAAAAAAAAAAAGTGTTGATTCATTCTATCACTCTTAAAATATATAATATTTGAATTTTTATATCTATAATTTTTTTTTATGATTTTCGTATAAGATAAAAGTAATTACAACTTTGTTAAATGTTAAATCATGAGTAAAACAATTCCCAACAACTACTGGCTCTACTTTTCTTTCTTGTAATGTAATTTCATGGTTTTTAAATTTGTGGGTCAAATTCTTTTTTCTTTCACCATCAAAGTTGAACAAAGTTGACAAAACAACTTTGGAAAAACCCAAAAAAAGGAAAAAAATTTTAAAAAAATGGAAAAATAAAAAATGGGCTTGAACTTATTTGAAAAGATTGGGAAAAGAAAGAATGTTCAAAGAAGAAGTGCTAAGAAGAAAAAAAAACAAGGAGAAAATAAAAAAAGAAAAAGCTGATGAGAAAGTCGTCAAGATCTAAGTCAATGTTAAACATAAAAGAGCTGAGGAAAAGAGTAGGTGGTGGTGGGATTGTTGGAGGTGCTTATATACACATGATGTCCTCAAAAGAGATTTGCAAGTGACTTGTAGATGCATGGAAATTCTATGCTCTCTTAACTTTTATTTATTTTAGTTAAAAATTTGGGACATTTAACAAGGTGGGTGCTTAAAGGAGAGTTTTTTTTTTTTTTTATAAGATGTGGGTAGTTTGTTTTTTTAGGGAAGGTGGTTTGATTGTTTTTTAAGAAAATGTGAATTTTTTTATATTTAAATTTTTTATTATTTTAATAAAAATTATTAAAAAATAATAATGTTTCTGAATTTATATTCATTAATATAAATTTTATTTAATAACTCGTAACATCAATTAAGTCAGTTATTTTATATTAGTAAAGCTTTAAAGTAAAAAAGCAAAAAGAAATTTCAAAATAATAAATTTTAATTTATTTAAAAAAAGGGATAGGTATTATTAGTAGTGTTTATGGATCAGTTAAGTCGAGTCAATATCCGAAAGTAAAAGGAAAAAAAAATTGCTATTTGAAGATTGTTTTACTATTTAAATATATTAAAATATAAAAAAATAATTTTATATTAATATTTATCTATTTTTATAATTGAATTTTAAAATATTTATTATAATTTAAATAATAATCTAAACTTAACACAAATTATATAAAAAAATAAAAAAAAATCTCCAAACCTGATCTATTAACAAATCTAACGACCACTAAATAAAATTTGATTTACAGTATTAATGGATTGATTATGCAAATTGAATAATATTTCCTTTTATTTTATGCTTGATTTCATAAATAATTACTAGAAAAACTTTACCAAGCAGCTAAAAAAATGGTTGTTTGACAAGGAAAAATGAGTTTGAGAGTTTTTGAAAATAATATTAGTAATAAATATAAGATATATATATATATATATATATATAAAAGAAACATTTTAAAAAATTGAAAGCAAAAACAGGTTGGTGCAAGATAATTTATAAAATAAATTATACTATGTGGTTGAATATTTAATCATTGGCACAGCATCTTAAACTCAATTTATTACTATATTAATCTAGGATTGGACCGATCATTAAGTTGTTTTCTTTAAAAAGAGATCATTAATTTTATATTATATTATATTATATTATATATTATAACTGCATCAAACTAAAGTTATATATATGTGTGTGTGTGGGTAACTGCATCAAGCATTGTGGTCCAACATGCTAGTCTGGACAGATAAGAAACTACTATGGTACAACAGAGCTTTTCATTTTTCCTTCTATTTTTTATTTTTTAGGGTGTTGAGTATGATTACCTCTTAATTTACAAAGATGGATAGATTGGTTCAAAGTTTAAATCCTAGTTTTTAATATAAATGGTTAAAATATTAAAAAAGAATTTTGAATTATGTTATTTTTTAAGTAAGTTTTTATATCTTTATTGCACTTAAATAAGTTCTTAATTTTTTTTATTTATATTCAATTAAACTTTTATTTTAAATAAAAAATTTATTTATGTTAAGAGTTTATTTAGTATATATTAAAAGTTAAGGATTTATTTAGTTACAAATTAAAAATCAAATGACTTATTAAAATATAAATTAATGATTTATTTAGATGCAATAAAAATATAAAAATTTACTTAGATAAAGTGATAAAACATGAGTTTTTGTTATCTTAGTCAATATGTATATATATAAATATATATATATATATATCTATATCTATATCTATATCTATATTATATATAAAATTCATAATTGAGTTAGTGTTAAAAGTTAATCTTATTGTACCCATGATACAAGGGGTCGAAGGCCAAAGGCATAGCCTAATATCATAACAGCCTGAAAGGTTCAATTGCCCAGAAAATAGAGATATACCCTAAACAATGACACATATCCAAGGTTAATTGCAAGAACTATTAAGCAATCTATCTTAAATAGTGACACTTGTTTTAAGTTATCTGACAATGATCACTAAACATTTTCCCACCAAGTGCCATGTCAGCCTATATAGCCACTATACTTGGCAAACAAGTGGGCAAGCAGTTACGCCAACTAGACAACGGATGGAGTGGGCGGGCAACATGAGCAGCTCTTATGCAATCAAGAATAAAATGTATGAGATAAGTCTAAAACCTTAAGCTCTCTCCATTGGCATCTTGAATACTCTTTCTCCCTTGCTTTGTTAAATTCTTAGCTGACAGCCTTCATCTTTAGTCCTCAAGAAAAAACAAAAAAACAGAAAACAAAACCAACTCAATAAAAAAAATTATATAAAATTTAAACTAAAATTACAATAATAAAACAAAATTATGAATATTTAGGTATTTGAATTTTAAAAAAAAGCTATTCTCTACAAATTAATTACTCATTTACAAACTAAGTTATTTTTTTTCTAAAATATAATAAATTTTTAAAAAATATTTTCACCAAGTGAGTGATAAATTATATATATATATGCGCATGAAAAGTAATGCTTTTTTTTTTAAATAAAAAACATTTTATAATAGAATTGGCATTCAAAATTTTCCTCCTTTAATGCGAAAAATGGAAAGACAAGCGAAAGAATTCCAACAGCAGACAAGCAGCCCGAATCAATGAGGTTAGCTCGTGGCTTTGTAGGGCTTGCCGAAGACATTGATAAAGAATTGAGTAGTTGAATAAGACAAAGAAAGGAATCTTGTTAACCAAAAAATATATACCTATTCAATTCACATATATACATATAATAAGAAGCATTAATAATACAAGAATTATTATTTCAATAGTCAGTGTTATTGAGTTTCGTTTTAATGGCGAAGAGGACACTTTAGATTCTTTTCTTTTACCCATATTAAAGGTTCTTTTATTATAATTGCAGTTTTTGTTTATGCATGTAATTAAAAAATAAAAATAAAACTGTTTAAAATAACAAAAAAAATCTGAAGAACTATTCCAATTAAAAAATTTATAAAAAAATAAAAAAGTGATCTTTAAGATAAAGTTTCCTTTTCTTAAGTGATTATGTTAATAACTAGTTTTTTTTAGTTAACAAATCATAATTTTTTTGGTAGATGATATTAGGAAAGAGAAATTTGGAATCGAACCCAAGTCTACGTATTTTGCTAACATTCTTATTGCCACTGAGCCAAAGTGTTGTAGGCCAAATCATTAGAGTTATTAAAGCAATGTTATCCCCACATCTACTAAATTTCAGTCTATTCGTGATCTTACAAAGTTTGCCCTCTCCGATCATTATCAATTAATTTTAGGTTGAAAGCTTAATAAGGTATTAGAATCCAAGTTCTTTTTTTGTCATTCTTACACATTAGTCTTGCATTGCACCTAGACTTGTCCAACGTTCTGGACATGATTTTTTTAAAAAAATCTGGACTAGTTAAGCTTAAATTACTATTTGTTTAATAAAAAATTATTTTTTAAATTTAATTATAAAAATAATTAATATTAATATAAAAAAATAATTTAATAATTTAAATAATAATATAGGCTTTCGGACGAATCCAAACTAGGCTTCAGTATGGAAACTAAAAAGAACTAAGTCATGGCTCTGTCTAGTCTAATCCATGTATAGATCTATAATGTTATGCAATTATATAAAAATATAAATTTATTGAATATCTAAATATCAAGTAAATTCAAACTAACTAATAATTTTTTAAAAAAATTAAGACAAAAATAATACAAGTATTTTGATAATTCTATAAAGTAGAGTTATTTAGTCACATTATGTGCATTAAATTTGCTAAGTCTTAGAGAGTTTTATTTTGATTTTATTTATTTTTAGTAGTTTTAAATTTAATTTTATTTACTTTCTTATATTTTAATTATATAGTTATTTAAGTATTTTCATATTTTTGCAGGTTAAATCTCTGAAGTAGTTTCTAAAAGTACAACAACTTAATCAAAAAGCAAAGTGTACTCAGTTTGACAGTTTCCAAAAACAAATTAATTAAGCTACTTGCAGATCATGTTTTTCGCTAAGGTTTTGCTTATATATAAGACTGTTATGATTAGAATTAGATATATCCTAGATACTTTATACCTATTATTTTTCTCTATTTTTTTTTTTGAAAAGGAGAACAATCGTCAAAACTTTGCAATAGGAGAAGAATTGGATAAGCTTCAAGATCGAGACCTCAGCTATTTGTTTTCTCTTTCCCTTCATCTTTTTATCTCTATTATAATATTTATGACGGTAAAACTCTAGCGTTTTATATTTTATTTAATTAATATGAACTAAATTTATTTTTTAAAGTTATAATGGAACTCTGCATATTGTTTGGATTATTTTACTTTCTTTTCTTAATTTAATGATAATTGAGTCGTTCGTTCAATCTTGTTCTTGACCACTAATTAGATTGATTTGATAACCCTCATGAACTTGGAAAAAGAAAATTTTGTATTCAGAACTGGATTGAATGATATATGTTTTATATTCATTTATTAGAACGAATTGATCTACATGTTAGATAGGAATATACGAGTATGCCATATGTAACTAAATTAGAGTTTAAGCTTAATAAGTTTCTTTTAATTTAATTGCATAAGATTATAGTAAATTGGTTAATATAAATATTTTTTTAAGATCATCACAAGATACTTTTAAATAAATTAAAACTTTATGTTAACGATTTATTATTATTAGTTGATTTAAAAGGGGAAAATATATTAAAATGAAGTATTGAGAGAAGTTGTAATTCTAGATTTTTCTCATTGATTAAGTAAATGTTATTTATTTTCCTTACTATTTAGTTTAATTTTAATTTTATTGTTTGGATAAGATTAATTGTTTTAATGTTATAATTAGCAGATTTAGTACAACTTCTCAAGGAAATGATATGCTACTGTTCACTATGTTACATGTTTACAATATGTGTACTTGCATGAAAATCCGACAATATTTTTTAGCAGGTTTAGTTTTGAAAATGAAAAACTCAATAAAAAAATTAACAAAATTAAAAAGTTATAATGTTCAATTGATTTGTCATTTTAGGTGAACAACAAAGATAATTAGCTTAATTTTAAAAATTAATATCATTGTCTTTGCTTAATTAATTGAATTTTTTTATTTTATTTTGAGCCAAAAAATATAAGGATTGTATTAAATAAGAGTAAATTTACTTATTGAAAAAGGAAAGAAATTCAAATTATTTATTGAATATAAAATAAAAATGTTATTAACTTATAAATTTATCATATCATTATAATTTTTCCTAAATGAATGACTAACTGCTAAATTATAAAATTTTGAATGGGCTGAAAGTAAAAATGCTTATGGATCAAGCTACCCGGTCAAGCCTCAAGCCCATTTAATATTTTGTAGGGTTTGAACAAAAATATTAGACCAAAAAATGAGCTTGGACAAAAAGATAAGGTTTGTTTAAAAAACTGGTCAAGCTTTGGGTCTAATGTCGCAACATGCCCCTACCCAATCGCTTGGATGCCAGCCGCGAATTAAAAGGGGTGCCTTTAGGATATCCCTTGATTGGGATTTGGATTAGGCATAATGACAAGAGAGTAGGGGGAAGCCATTGGATGAATTGCTCATTCAACTGATCTTGGATGGCTACCATGAAATGGTCAAGGACTTGGAGTCGTCACTGATCATTTAGGTTAGGCATAATTGAATGCCTATTAAAACCAATATTTTGAGTCATGAAACTTTAGACATCGATTTCATGGTTTATTTGGTCCAAAGATTCATTGGTTGGGTTCAGTGGAGTTGGTTACACGTGGAGAAGTAATAACGTCCCCATAACATTGGAAATCGGTACTTTCTAGCTATGTCCTACATTGGTTTTAGTTTTCCTTGATTTTGATTTATAATTATTTTGATATAATCTCCTTTTATGCGTGAATTTTATATAAAAAAGTAAACCTAAGTTTTAAAGGAAATGTGAATCTCAAATGCGCCTCAGAATGGTGGGGAACATAGAGATTTTTGACTAAAAATAAACTTCATATTTAATTTTAAAAATTGGATATTCCATGTCAAGCACCAGAAAGATATCGATATGGAACATTGCCTTATAATTTTTGAAAATGATTTAAAACTATGAATGTGAAATGGACACTATAAAAAAGGATATGTATTAGTAAGACAAAAAAGAATATAATAAATATTGCATAAAGCTAAACACAAAAAAAAGCATAGAAAAAGAGGAATGGTTGGGATATATCTTATAACTATATTCAATTATTGAGTAATGACTAGAATAGCAATTTTGAGACACGTTTGGACTCAGTGGTCGCTTGAGGCATGGAAAAAAGATTTTGATTAAAAGGCCTAGGATGTCTAGGAGAGAGAAATTTTGGTTTTTGAGTGTTGAAAAGTAGGGTTGGATTATCTCTTCAAAAAATGAGGGTTGTAGTATTTCCAAAGATTAAAAATTTAGTAATTTTGAAAAATGGAGTGTTTTTGGTGAAAATATGGATTTTAACTTAAAATTGGCAATTTAAATAAATGAGAAGATTAAAGATATTTTTAGGGCCTCGATCTGAAACTAGTGGAACTCATGTTGTGGCTCGTGACTCCTTGGGAAGACTTACTCGAATTTGCTTTGAGACATTTGAATTCCTAACAAAGATGATTTGGATAAATTCAATTAACTTTCTTGAGGCCAAAAAACAAGGACAATATCACACTATCCATCTTTTCAAATTTATTTTGAGTTCATTTGCAGGCTTCAAGGGGAAAATAAAGTACTATTAGAAAGGTAACTCAATAAGGATTAACATAAAAATGTCCTAAAAATCCTAGAATATCGTTTTCTTAGTAGAATTAATTTTTGAAGTTGAATTTGGTTCAGCTTTGGCAACATGTACAGGGAAAGAGTTTAACAAACTTAGAAAAATCACTCCAAAATTGCTCGGGATTGTTGGATTGCAAACAATACCTTTTCGAAAAGGGAATTTCATGTAGTTTTTGGGAAAATCATTTGAAAAAAACCCAAAACAACATCCAACTAAAATGGCTCAAACAAAATTTGAATTATTGATTCTAGGGGTTTCGGACAGCAAAAGTTTGAAAAATCATAACTCCCTCATCTAAGCATGTCCAAGGGAAAACGAGGTATCCTTGGAAAGGTAATTCTATGCCCCCTAGGGGAAAAATATTGAGAAATTTGAGAAAAATCATTTGGGTTCAAAAATGATGTTTAAAGTCATGGTTGCGATGTTGCTATGACAAAATAAGGTTGTTTTTATTTTTCAAGTTTTCTTAAACTAGGCTCAGATTATAGACATTCAAACGTCTGTGAAAAAGAGGGTCAGTGATAGTGGCTTCACAAGCTCATTCACACAATCTTGGAATAGTTTAGGACGATGAAACAACCCATTAACCAAGTCACTAACACAAGGGTATTAGATTTCAAAAGTGAGGCACCACTTCAGAACAAGTAAAAATAGATATTTTATTTTGAAAATTAGAATATTTATCCTCATTTAACCATGAATCTAGACATAGAAAGCTTGTTTTATCCCTAAAATTAGAGGACCAATTAGTGAAAACATAGTAATCTCTTTTTATTGAAGGTAACATAGATTTAACTTGGGGATTTTTTGAAAAAATAGATTTTTGCTAGCATCATAGAGATATTTCAGCAAACACATGATAAACTAAACAAAGTAAAAACATCAAACATGAATAAGCATTCAAACCAACATTATAAAATGAAGACCAGTTAGTAGTAGTAAAAATAGATATTTTATTTTGAAAATCAGAATGCTTAGCCTCATTTAACGATGTGTCCATACATGGAAATCTTATTTTATCCCCAAAATTGAAGGACTAGTTAGTGAAAATATTAAATCCATATTAATTTCCTTTTATTGAGGTAACATAGATTTAACTTAGAGATTTTTTGAAAAGAAAGATTTTTGCAAGTATTATAAAGACATTTCAGCAAACACATGATAAACTAAACAAAGTAAAAAAAAAAAAAAACATGAATGAGCATTCAAAACAATACTATAAATTAACATTTAGTCAATCTAAACATGCTAGAAATGTAACCAAAGTGGTGGTCATGCTTAAAACATGCTAGAATGGACATTTAAACATAAAATTATCATGTGAAATTGAATGAAGCATAGCAAAAGTGCATGGATGGGGTTGTTATGATGGTAAATGAAAACATGGCATATTTGGCCATCCAAGCAACATCATGAAAGTCATAGAAATCCTGGAACTACCACAACCAATGGCACAATAATGCATGAGTCCTAGCAAGGTCATGGCAAAATGGATAGCTTGCTAAGATGATGCAAATGATGAAAAATAGAAAATAAATGGAGAAGGGATAGAAAATATACCATGAAGCCTTAAACCTTAGCCTTGCCTTTAAGCAAAAAACACCTTTAGCTTTGAACTCATTTCTTTTCTCTTTTTGCTATTGTTTAAAAAGAAAGGAATAAAAAAAATAAGCCTTTTGGTCATGGTATTAATAGAGGGAAGTTTAGAGGGTGAAAATAAAGGAAATGAAGGGTTCTAGGAGAGGTTAAGTGGAAGTTTCAGGAACACTGTTATTGCTAGGGAAGGAATGTTTTTGGTGGCTAAAATAATATCAATTGTGTCCTCATTGGCTGAGCATGAAAATTCGATTATATAGGACCACATTTCAGCCATCAAAATGACCTAGCCAAGAAGACATTTGGGACATTTGTGGTATATAACATGTTAAGTCATTGTACCAAGATGCAAGCTTTCAAACTTTGATTGGTTCATCTTAATTCTTGCAGACAAAGAAAGCCAAGCATAAGCTGATCAAATGAGTAATGTCACCTTTGCCCTTTATGAAACCAGATTTTCTCATGAAATGCCCTCATATTAAGCATAATAGACCTCTCCAAAATGTGTCAATCCAATATTTAAAGCCCAAAAATGAAGTCTGCATGATTTGTATGAAATTATGTCTGATATTGGATGATTTTTGAGGCCAAAGTCATGACCAAATTCGAGTTTTAATGCAAGAGAACAAAAAGTGAAAAGTGCCTCGAATCAAGCAAAAACAACCTTGTGTATCGATACAATGTGTTTGGTATCAATATATTTAGGAAAAAGCCTAAAATGTATAGATACATTGAACATGGTATCGATACAAAGCATGATACCATCACTCCTGTGTTAATATATGTTGGCCAAAAATTATGATTTTAGCTATGACATAACCGATACATTTGACCCATGTGTCGATATGTTGATTATGTAATCGATACATTGCATTTTTTTATTGATACAATCAATGGATTTTGGATTTGGATGATGTGGAGGCCCCATATCGATACATATAGGCAATGTATTGATACATGCATGCAAAAATGTGGATTTTTCATACTTTTGACTCCCTGAACACCTCACCTTAGCTAGAAATGATGAGGAATTGATCCACACTACTCCGAATGACTCTGATGATGTCTCGAAAGATGACCTTTGATGCTTTAGATGTTGGGCTAGACAAAATGAGGTGTTTACATCAAACATTCAAGGCCCGAGCCTGATCTATTTTGTAATTATATAATATATATTAATTTTATATTTATATATTTTGTAATTTTCATCGTATAAAAAAAATATAATATTATAGTATAAACATTAAAAAATATGTTAAGTTTGTTATATTTTAAAACTTAATAAAATTAAGAAACATATTTTAAAAAAAAATAAATTAGAAAAAATATAATTTGAACTCATTTACAATTTTAAGTGGGCTTGATAAAATTTAAGGCCCATGTTTCAAGCCGATTAGTCTTGGGTAAGCATTAATGATGTTAATACCTGACTCAGTTTATAAACATCTCTAGCCAAAATAAACTTTTTACCATTCATTTTAGAGAAAATACACATATGACTAAGAAATTTTAAATAAATCTTGAGGAGAAAGGGCCAAGTTCCAACCCTTTTGTATTTGTCTTTGCTTCCGAATTTGCTATGTGATAGGTCTTTTTATCTCTACATACGTATGATGCCAATTATCTCTTTTGAATTTGTCAGGTGATAGACTTTTTTATTTTCAAATAAATGTAATACCTAATATTCCTTTCAAATTTGTCACGTTATAAACTCTTTTATTTTACGAAGACATCACACACGTTTATTATATCATGCATTGTGTGTGATAATTAGCTGCATAACAAGGCTTTCTTATAGTAGCTTTTAAACTAAGAAAATTAATCCTTCTATATATCTACTTAATCTGTTTTTCTTTTCCTGAACTCATAATTATGTTTAAATCCCATTCATTCTTTAAGAAATCACATCAAAAAATTGGCAAAGAACACAACATTTTTTATATATGTTCTTCTCACCTTTCAATACTAGTTGTGACATGATAGGAAATTTTAGTAAGGATCAGAATTATTCTATACGTCTGCAAAAATTATCATATAAATCCCATCAAATTTATGCTCACAAGGGAACATGTATCTGAGATTTTGGGTTTTTGTAAAATCCAATGAGAAAACTACTAAGATAGGTTCATTAACCCTTTGAAATTCAGTCAAATCAAGACAATAAATCTTAGTTACCTAAAAACGAATAGTCTCAATTCTTCGAACTTCTTTGAAGTCTAAAAATTTTCAGCTCAAAAAAAAATCTAGTTCCATTATCTTCAACAGCTTGTTCATACTTTTGCAATAAGATATGTTACCTAAAATTGGATAAGCTCTGAAATGGTTATATTTAATTTATATATATATATATATATAGAAGATCATCTCTTTTTTATTTTGATTAATTTTTTTCTTATTGTGAATTGTGTAATTGTGTTGATTTTTTGAGTTAGGGCTCTTGACATTTGTTTTATTTTGATTGTGTAGCTTTCATTTTGAGGATAAGGGGAATGAGAAATGAAAGAAAGTATTTTTTTTTTTTGGGTATATGATTATGTTTCCTGTTCTTGTTGCCAGGACCAGATTAATGCCATGCATTGTCTCTATCGCCAGTAGCAAGGTAATTGATTATGTTTCTTGTTTGCTTAAATATTTTATTGTTTGGCTGATTTTGATATTGTTTTTATAGGCTTGAATTCTGTTCTTGTAAATATATTTTATTAAGCTTCTCGTTTGTTTGAATTTTTTGTTGCTGATTTTGAGATTGTTTTAGTAAACTTGTATTTCTATTCTTGTCTTGGAAAGTCAAGAGAATGGTGGGAGAGGGAGAGATAAGGTTTAGTATTTAGGATCTATCGCTATTGGTGTGAAATTTTTTCACACCTTTATTTAAACCTTTAACAGTGGTCGGACAATCGCCCCTATCATGAAATAGTGGCCACTACGCCATTGCTTTTTTAAAACCCTGTGACTCGAGTATTAAATGTCTGGTGCAGTAGATCTAGATTCTCCTTCGAATCAACTGATTCTTCCGTTCAAAAGTGATGAAAGATAACATATGTTTGAACCTTTTTTTCTAGGAATTGTCTTAAATATTACGTTTTGAAAGAATTTAATGGGGCTTCTCTTTGGACTAGGGTTGCCTTGATTTTTCAACTTCAAGAAGCACTTCATGAACATGGTTTCATTACTATCATGTGTTCTTGAGTTGAAAATTATAGTTTGGAATTGCTGTCCTTGTTGACCACTCATTAATTTTAAAATTTCTTAGGAATCAATACTGGAGCTTATTCGTAGTCAACTACAAGTAAGAATTGCTGCTTCTAATTAATTTTTTGAGTTAATATTTTGCAGCCAAGAGACTCATAAATTTGTAGATGATTGTCTACTCCAAAGATAGATACAGAAACTGGTCTTCTCGAATTTACGAAAGCTGAGATAAAGCACTTTCTTTTGTCTCTTTTAAGTGGCATTTCTTTATTTAGGTAGTTACCCATTTCTCTATTTCTTAACAAATACGTGGTTTTAGCAATTTCTTATCAGTTATTTTCATTTTTTTTTTGTTTTTATAGAATTTTATCAAGGCCTGTATTTTGCTATTATTAGTAATAGTATCTTTTAGAATGAATAGTTGAGGAATTGAGCTCCAAATTGTAGGGGTGAAGAACAAATGGTGGCATGGAATTTTTACATGTATTCATATTTCTCAATATTAAAAGCTTTCTATATTTCTCCATGTATTGTCTTGTATTTCTGTTTTTGACTAGCTTGAATACATGTTAATGTTATTTGTAATTGATGAACATGTGAAGTTGGATCTCTTGACTTGACTCTGGATCTTTTATGTGTGATATAGTTTTGATTCATTGTTTGATGTTTAGCTCGTAGTATCTGTAGATTCATTGAAGGATTCACATAGGGACACTTTATCACTACTCATGCTTCCTTTGAAGAACAGATTTAGTGGGCCGATCACATTCCCATTTTAAGATATTTGCTTATCTTGAGTAATTAGGTTTGACTTATTCTGATGCTACTTGCAAAAACGTAGGCATTTACCTAAAATTGATTGGTATTGAAGTGTATATTCCAGACCTATGTTTTTTATATTAGTGTTTTATTGTGGAAGCAAGATCTAAATACGTTAATGCAAGTTAACTTTACATAGTAAGCACTTTTTTCCTGTTTCATGTTGGGCAAAATAATTAGACACTTAGTTTTTTTATTTATATCGTTGTAAGAGAGATATGTTACTATACTAACTGATAATTATGACACAAACAGATGGTAGCGCGAGTCACAACCACTTGGTTGTAGTTATGTTCTTTGATGTAGAATGATAAGTTTGTAATAGGATTTTTGATAGAAAAAGTGATATATGTTTATAATTTGTGACAAAAACGGTGATACATTGCAGATTCGTAATACATTGTAAATTCGGGATGGAATATGTTAATATACAATAACAAATTTATATGGAGACAAAGATGTTGTGACAAAAACAGTTAAAATTTTAGATATTGTGACAAATTAAGAAAGACTTTAGTGATGAAAATAGTGACTAAATTTACGAAATAAAAATTTGTGATGATCTATTTGTGACAAAATTGAAATCAGTGACATAATTTAATGAAAGTAATAGTGACAAAATTTATATGGGACAAAAAACTATGGCAACAAGTTTGTCACGGAATTTAATTTTGAGATAGAATTTAGTTAAGAAAATAATGACAGATTTTAAATATTTATGACAAAATACGGTGACGGGCACTTGCTCGAGTGAGGCAAAAATTATGACAGAAATTTAAAAATTTGTGATAGAGACATCGCCATAAAGTTTGTGATAGAATCAATCAAATTTGTGACAGAAATTATTAGTGAGGGGGTACTATAACAAAAAAAAATTGCCACTAATTATATCACTAAATTTAAACTGTGACAAATTTATAACATTTTGTGACGATGTTTTCATCACTATTTAAGCAATTTTCGGTAGTGATACTCAACACAACTTTGAATATTAAAAAAAAAAAATTAGAGTTAAAACTACAAAAGTATTAGCTAGGTCTTGCATCCTATGGTATTAATTTATACTTTCACCTAGCATAATTTGCAAGTAATTATGAGAACTTTATCTATATAATTAATTATGGTCAATCATTTTAATTCTTTATCTTTAATGCATCCAAAGTTTCTCCTCTGCATTGATCACCATATCTCCTAATTAGAGATGTTCATAGGTGTTGTATTCGTAATTTTTTTTATTTTAAATTTAAATTAGACTTAAAGATCATATTAATATTTAAAATAATATTAAAAATTTTAAAAATTAATTTTATATTAATATTTATAATTAAATTTAAATAAAAATTATTTTATTATGTAAACAATAGTTTAAACCTACCCAAATTACTAAAATATTTAAACTTGATCTAATATAAACCAGATTAATTAAACCGGATGAACTACTCAATTTTGATAAGGTCTACTTCTAATTAGAGGAGGAGCATAAAAGAATCGTTTTTTTTTTTTAATTTTTTTGCTCTTGACAAACTTTCAAACTGTAATTCTGTTAAATTTCAATCTAATGAAAATACCTAAGAACAAGTTAATGAATCTGATAAGATTGGCATTTAGAAAAATTAAGAGATGAAACATCCATAATAAGTATCATCCTCACCGCCGTACATCCTCCACTACTAACCTTTGTGTTTGTCATTGTCAAATATTGGATTAATTATCATGATTTTCCCGCTCTTCACCATTCCTCCTTTTTCTTGATAATTATCACCTTATTCAAACAATGATAGCAATACATTATTATAATCATCATTTTATAATTTAATTTTTATTATTAATATTTATTAATAATAATATTTATTATATTCGCTATCATAATGTACAAAACCATCAATGACAGCTGATTTTTTTAATTTATTTTTCATATGAAGTAGAAATTATTACACACAAAAGAGTGAAAGAATCTATCATTTTTTCTGTATTGAAAATTGTACAGTTTTAAGAAACTGTAGATTTTGAGACCATTATTCTATATTTTCTTTTTACTGCTTTGGTACCGTAACAAAAAGGAAAAGTGGCCCTTTACAGCGGAAGCGTTCTCGGTCAAAGATTTAAACAGTGGGTGAAATACGATATTATAATTATTATTGAATAATTTTTTATTCTTTATTTTTATATTTATTTCAATTGAAATGTAAATAGATAGTAGTATGTAAAGATTAAATCCATGATTATAAATTATAAGTAAATAAATTTAATTTACAATTTGTCAGTAAATTTTTATAAACAAAAAAATTATAATGTTATAAGCTATTTTTAGATCATTAAAAATGAAGTTTGAAAATACATTAAAAATGAATGTTCATGTATTATAATTATAATTACCATGCTTCACAATAAGTTATAAAAAATGAAAAAAAAAATTCAAGATCAATGTTAAAAAAAGATCGAGGTCAAACTGGTAGACCAATTGATTAAAATTAAAATAATTTTAATTGTAAAAAATATTTTTAGCATTAAATAAATAATAAATATTGTGAATAATTGATAAGATTATATCTTTTAGCGCGGTAGTATAAAGGTCCAAATCCCATCACTTAAAAAATATTTTTGAAAGAAATTTAAATGATTTTTAATGTTTATCATGGTTGCTTTAGATCGGTTTATATATCATTTGATTCTCGATTCTATATATAGCATCAGACTGGACTAACCTTTAGTTCTCAGATCAATCAGCCTATCTATTCTTGTCTTTTATCATTGTCATGACCCAAATATAACAATATCCATTATGCCCAACCACACTAAACTTAAAATGATCGAAAATATGTTTCGTGACTGTAATTTAAATTTTGATTTTGATTTAAATTGAGAGATAAATAGATTATCAAGGAGTTTAATCTTTACAGAATATAAATATTCGAATCCAAATACAAATTTTAGAGGCTGGTGGTTCATAATTCATGTTCCTTATATTTAGCCTTTCAGACAAATTCCTATAATTAGGTTGTTTGTAGACAACAGAAATTTCTGATAGATTCCTTGTATTTATGCCAGTTATTTCCTTAAACTTAGAAATCTTGAAAGAAACAGGCAAGCCAAAAATTGCTGGCATGTTTCTTCTCCATTATGTTAAATTCTCCACATGAAATGCCACCAAACCATAAAAGATAAACATTTTATTGGATCTGATCGAGTTAAGTCACGAATCCAAAATTTTAAACTTCAATCAGATTAAGTTCTGATCGATCTTAAAGTTAATTTCATTGTTAATTATATTATTAAAAAATTATTTTATATTAATATTTTTATATTTTTATAATTATATTAAAATAAAAATATTATTTTTATTATTAAATAATAATTTAAATCAAATAAAATTAAATCAAATTCACATGAACCTTATTTAATTAAGGTTAAACCAATATGAAACCGAACTGGACGAATATGTCACCCACCTGAAATGATATAACATATTAAGTGGAATGGAACAACCTATTAATTTCACATTAACAATCAGACAAGGCTTTGAATATACTATTTTTTTAATACTGTTAATTAAAGATATTAGAGTTTTGAATACTTATGATGATGCATTTGTACTAAAATATAATTAAGATAATAATTTTTAATTGCAGAGATCTGCTAACTATTGTATTAATTGTATGCTCAATGATCGTTTCCTGTTGAGTTTATTTTCTTAATTGGAAAAGCTTAAAAAGTCTCTACAGACACTGATTAAAGTTCTCAAAATAAAAAATACATATATATATATATATATGTAATTATTACATTATTTTTTTTAAATTTTGTAAAAGTAATTAATTTGATTTAAAAAAAATTATTAAAAAGAAAATTTTATTATTCTATAGACACCAATTAATTAGACCCTTTTTAATTTTATCCTCTATTATTGTTGATAAGCTAGATAAACATTATTGATATAAGATTTGATATAATTGCGTTCACTGTAAGATACTTTTAAATATTGTTTATTTTGAGATTTAGAGTTTATCTTTGTGATTTTATCTTTTAAAAAAAAGATATCGAGAAAAAAAATCTTATCTTTATTTATAAAATTACAATCTAGTCTTTGACTATTAATCACGACATCATTTTCTGTCAACAATAGCTTCTAATCAAAGATGTGAATTGTATCCTCATTAAAGGGCAATATGGATTCCCGCGGGTGGGTCAACATTATTGATATAAGGATTGTTGGGATTGATCCATTATAAGATATTATCCATTTTAAAAATTCGAAAACTTGATATTATAATTTTTTCCATTTAAAAAAAATATCTCGATAAATATAATAATTTTTATTTTTATAAAATCATAATCCAAATCTTAATTATTAGATATAGATTGTTTTTGTATCATTATGAGCATAGTTTCATTAAAATTTCAATCAGAAATAAAAATATTCCTGAAATTTTTTACCAATACGAACTCATTTCAAAGGCATAAACCCATATAAAACGGACTAAACCAGTTGGCATTTGCTGATAATAGTCATTCAAAAACTTTATATATAGCTGTGTGTGAAGGAACAGTCGATGTTGATCATGTTACATACTGCCCAATGGCCGATATACAGCAGATTTCTCTGTCATTTCGCTATTGTATCATATAATAACAAATTATTAATTTTATTTGCTGTTAAATAAATTGGTTAAGTTACTTATTTTGGTTTTTAATTAGGATAATGAGCTTCATTATCATAATGATGTATGGAAAAAGCTAGAAAAGATTTTTAAAAAATCATTTGCTGCTCTTGAGCACAATAATTTCCTAGACATATTAACATTCATGTACATCTTAAAGCGTTCATGGTCAGATCCTATCAGGTTGGATCATGATCGAGGAATATTATTTTTTATGTGAATTCAGATTGGATCGGCTCAAACTATCAAAAAAATTATTTCTGCTCAGCTTAATATAGCTTGGTTCAGACGAACTCCTCAATCTATGAATACGTCTAATGCAAGACTTATAATGCAAGGCTTAAAATTATTTCTCCTCAATCTAACAGTTATAATAGCCAAATGCAAGGCTTTGATATAGGCATAATATATATATATATATATATATATATATATAATTGTAAATTAAAATGTAGGAAGCTGTTTCCATTGATGCATCATGAGAAAATATAAAAAGTCATATTGGAGTCAAATTTAGTAAACTATTAATTACTAGCCTTTTTTTTTATAAATGAAAATGTTTGTGCGAAGAATCTTACTGCTCTTCCAACGAGACTTTCTTGATCTTCGATGCAAGAATACGCCACAACATTTGTTCTTTGAGTTTTTGGAAGTTTATGCAGCACAAAAGTGTGTGTGCGTGTGTGTATATATATATATATATAAAAGAGGAGAAATAAACGGGAGAAATGGAAACATGATCAGATGATTACAGCACATGCAATATGTTGTCACAATTTGATCCAAAAAACCACGATTTTATGGTGATTAGAGTGTTCTTCCCCCCTTTGATATATAACTTGAAGGTTTTACGTAGGTTATTGGGGCAAACTTTTCAGAAAATAAAGACGAATCGAACCCTGAAATCCTCGGTGAAAATGTGATCATCCATTAATCAAATCAAATTTTTGAATGTACAATTCTCTTTGAAAATGTGATCATACATTAATATTGAATCAAGTTTTCGGAATGTATAATCTTCTTTGAAAATGTGATCATGCACAAGACTTACATGTAGATTATTAAGTTCTCAATTAAAGTTTAAAACCAAAAGTAAAACTTAAAAATTAAAAATTCTTTTAGCAGGACCTGTTCTTTGGAAAAATAATTTTAAATTTCCATTTATCCAAAAAATTATGATTCTAGAACTCACCAGTTTACCTAAATAACACACACACACACATATACATATATATATATATATGATTGTAATTAGACCTGCTCAAGGGCCGGGCTACCCGCCCGAGCCCGAAAGTCCGCCCGAAATTTGGGAGGGTTTGGACAAA
>JBBYHM010373042.1:45198-75028 GCA_038381775.1 Adansonia rubrostipa | reverse complement strand
AGTTTATGCATGTTAGTAGTAAAATTTTAAATACTTCTTTGAATATTATTATTATTATTATTATTATTATTATTATTCAAGTAATGATAATTATAGTTTGATAATAATAGAATAAAGTAATAAGATAAATTAAAAAATATGGAAGCCATAATAGATAATATCATATCAAAAATTAAAAAAAAAAACATGTTAGATTAGCAACTAAACCTGCCCATGGGCCAGACAGCCTGCCCAACACAATAAGCTTAGCACAACCAGACCCAGGTCTTAGATTTTTAGTTTCAAGAACGCTCGACCTGAAACCGTATTTTTTTAAATAAAATAATATATTTTATTTCAATTTAATTATAAAATATCTAAATATTAATATAAAAATAACTTTTTAATATTAATGATTTATGAACAATAATTTATACTTAAATGGGTCGGCCAGGCCAAATTTGGCCCTAAGTTTAGAATTCAAAAATTTTTTCAAGTCGTGGCTAGGCCTATAGAACCGAATTAAGATCTTTTCAAGCCAAACCAGGCCAAATTTAGGCCTAGGCTTAGAATTCAAATTTACGTAAAAGTGATTACATTTAACATAAAATAAAAAATGATGTAAAATATACTCAAACCCGAACCCGACCTAAACCCAAATAGGCTCGAACCTGAATAGACCCGAACTTGAAAGAACTCAAACCCGAATGATCCAAACTTGAATCAGCCCGAGCCTCAAATAATCCATCCCGAACTCGCCCAATTGCCACCTCTAATAAATCGTAAACCCATAACAACATATATACATAACAACATTTTATATATATTTGGGGTAATTATTTTATTTTATGTTTTTCGTGAACTTTAATGTAAAATAAAATGGAATTGCAAGTAGGATAAGTCCCCAAAGTATAGAATGACTCAAATGTTGGAATTTAAAACAGAAACATATTCTATGTTATTATAAAGCCATGTAACCATGCTTGGCCAAGGGAAGAATGGCTAGTCAAGTGTTTAATAAAAGTTATTGAGGTTGAGCTTTCCTCGTCAGAAGCCATTTTCAACTTCTTACTTTTCCACCAAAATGGCTTATAGGAAGAACCTTAAATTTTTTTCTTAGAACACATCGTATTAACTTTTAATAGTTATTTAGACATTATAAAGCATATTATGTAACGTGTATAACTCTTTATATTTCATGTTGTTTTTAAATTGGGTTTGTACCGGTATAATTAAGCCATCGATGATACAATTTTAAGGCTTTGTAATGTCAATTCTATATTTACTAATATTTGTTGTTCATTTCAAAGCTAATTATCTAAAATATATTAATTTTGTTCCTTACAAAATAAAAAACCCCAAAAAATTAAATTAAAATAAATATAATAAGATTTTTATGGAATTATGAATATTTTTTATGAAATTCTATTTGAAAATTTTAAACATAATCCTTTATTTTATTTTTACAAATTATTGACAAAATATTATCTTGGTAATAAATTCCTTAAAAATTTTTTTACCATTTTCACGAAATTCAAAAAATAAAAAAAAATTCAAGCAATTTATTTGAAAAATAAATTTTTGATAAAAATTTATCAAAAATATCAATAAGCCAAACAAAACTTACTTGGTTTGGGGGAAAAAAAATAGTCAACAAACCAAACTTATTCAACCTGAAATTGAAATTAGGTGAATATAAATTAACTCAATCTTAAATAATGTAAATGCGAACGTGCTTGAAAATCTAACTGAAAAACTCTAAATTAAGTTGATTTGAAACTGAAATTAATGATTCGAATTTAATCAATCCAAATGTAAAATTCAAAAAATTTAAAATCGACATAACATGAATTTGAAATGATTCAAACACAATCTTTTGAACCATTCAATCTAAAATAACAGTAAAATGATCATAACCCAAAATAAATGATTCACACCTTTATGTAGGTTGACACTAAATAAACCAATTGCATATTTTATTCTATTTTCATTCTGACTTTTGATTGAAGAATTTAAAGACAAAAGCAATTAGTCAAGTCTCCAAACTTTATTACTGCAAGCAACTACGACATCCGTTATTGAACCAACTGCATCAACGGCCTTTTGCTGCTCCCACTACGGTTGTTGCTGACTTGGTTGAAATTCCTACACACTAAAGACCGGATCAATTAACAACTTGAAATAGATGGTTATAAGATCAAAATAAAATAAGAAAACTGAGTTCATCTTGAAATAGAAAAAGATCAATTGCACAAGAATCATGATAGGTGGAAGTTATCTACATATTCCGACAAAAGAAAATCGTGTAGAAGAAGCCAAACACAATCTGAAGTAAATAAGACATTTATGTCCATAAATTACTCAAATCCAACTCGAAAAAAAATTAGTTATTGTCGAGTCGAGTTCGAGCTAAAGCTATTGAGCGACTTGAATTTGAGTAGCTCATGAGTCCAATCAAACTTTTTTATTTATAATATATATTTATTTTAATCAGTATTGAAGAATCTCAATTCAAACTAGAATTTGAGCTCCAACTAGAGCACAAATAAATGAGTTTAAAGTTGAACATGAGAATCAAGCTCATTTGTACCAATTAAAAGAATCTAATCAAGCCTAGTCGAGCAAATTTGAACAATTCAATTTTTATCTTCAATCAAATTTAAGCTTTTAAAATGAAATTCGATAAAAGCTTCAACCAAATTTTGAACTTCAAATTTAGCGACAAACTCAAATTTCTTATGACTTGAGTTCAACTTGATTTGATTACGTTTTTTTTGTAGGCACAAAATTGAAACTTGCCCACACTTTAATAAATATAAGAGAAAGTTATTAGTTTGAGAAAAGTCACGGTTCATATTCTTGGCAAAAAGAAGTAAACCGAAAATCTAGCCTAAACAATTAAAGAAGTGAGAATTGTCAAAGACCTTGCTAGACCAATCTGACATCAATGCTTAGGAAGACCCAAGAAAACTAGGTCGTGGTGCAAAAATGTGGGCTGGTTTCAAATTGGGATTAGCTAGTATGATGATGATGATGATGATTATTATTATTATTATTGTTATTGTTATTATTATACTACGTGGGTTCTGAAACCCCACCAGCTAAAATTTCATTTGCTTGCAATAATTATTTCAATGTTGCATGGCAAGCTATTGAAGCCTAAAGTATAACATACATGATTCATAATATAAATTTACTGGCGATAGAGCAAAACTAAGGGTGCTAAAGAAAAAAAAACTCTATAGATAAGAAGTCTATATTTGCACCTTGTTTCCATACATGTTGAGTATAGCATATAACAACTGGTTTCCAGCTATGTCCTTCATTCTTTGAACCAATTCCGACCTTTCAACCTTTTTTTCCTATAAAGAATCAAATGTATGAAAATGAATGATAAGAGACCTAAACAAGTTGTAGATGACATAAAAGCAATGAAGTAAAAAAATAAATAAATAAAAATTAAATGGCATTTAGAAATGAGAATTAGACAACGCACTTACTTGAAAATTTTTATAGTGTTCGTTAAGGGAAGCCATTTTTGAAGCACCTAAATACCTTGAGAGCACAGAAATCAATGTGGGATAGCGCATCCATGGCGATCTAGGCGCGATCCTACCTCCTTCTTATAATCCTTTGGAGATACAAAAATCAAAATGGCTAAATACTATGATTTAAATAGTAATTACAAAATAATGTTATTGTACATTTATTTTAATTAAAGAGTGAATAGTTAGTGGTCCGAGAATTATATATAAGCTCAATTTGTCACTTGTCAATAATTTTTCCTTTTATAAATAGAAAGATCATAAAAGTTATAAATTATTTTAACATTTATTTATAATTAAATTATAATTGCTATTTTTGCATTAAGTTGTGTAAATAAAAAAAGGATCATAATCACAATGATAGGGTTAGCATTGTTTCATTTGCAAATGTGACAAAAACGACACAATTAAAATCATATCCATAATCGTAATTTAAATTAGTAGTTTACGCGCTAAGCAAAAGTTGCATCTTAATTAAGCTACTTACCTTTTAAGCAAGGGGCCTTAAAACTGACGATGAAACAAGGGAAGATGTGAGAATTCATGTAAGAACTCCAGATGATATATTTTTTGGGTGCTAGTAGATTATCTATGCCAGAATCGAACTCTGGAGAACTTGGATAAAGCTGATTAGAATCAGCAGTCACCACTTCTTGCTTTCCCAATAGAACTCGGCATAACAGCAAATGCCTCAACCCATTTTCATCAACCTTTGAAAACAACACACTACAAAACATGATAAAAGAGATATGAGAAATTAGTAATTTTAAGCATTAGTATATATATATATATATATATTACATCACAAAGTTTGTTTAAAAAGAAAATGAGATTTATCTTTAAAAAATCATAAAACTTGTTGATTAGAAAAAAATTACATGAGATAATATAATTATTTTCAAATATGCCGTAAATGTTACTTTCTTTTATGTTTATTTTGCCTTACCATTTATAGTGTGTAACGGACTAAGTTGAATTAGCATAGAATACAATGCAACCCATTTTTTAAATGCATTTTGTACGTATAAATTCAAACCACTAAACACTTTTAATTAATGAATGACAAAATCATTTTCTTTTAAGTTTGTTTAATCCCACCATTTATACTAGGTAACAACCTAAACTGAATCACCGTGATATACAATGAAACCTTTGTTCAATGCATTTTGTACCAATAAATTTAAAGAACTAAACAATTCTAGTAAATGACAAAACCATCTTCCTTAAATATTATTTTTAAGGGAAAAGATGTACAAGAGATTTGGTCTATTTGGAAATGAGATTGAAGAAATCAAAAATTGTAATCATTCAAAAATTCCTTCTAGCACCTTTTCATTGTATTATCAAACACTTAAAGTTTTTTAAATTACATTTTTTTCATTAAAATTTTTTCAACCCGAATTTTTTTGAACATCAATACTAAATTAGCCATAAATGAGTTTAAAACAAAACTAACTTTTACAAACAAATATGTCATTTTCTTTATTTTTACTGAACACCTTTCAAATATGATACTCTAATCCCCTTTCATAAGGTATTCAAATTCTCTTGGACTCTTGCTAAAGTTATTAGATAACTTATTATGTACTAGATTCTCATTAATGAATATTTAATCAAAAGATCTTTCATTTTCTTTGCTTTATTTTAAATATATTTCAACTAAAACTTTGAGAGTCAATTTTACAATATAGTTTAGTAATTTGGAGTCCAGAATTAAAAAGTTATCCTAAGATACACAAGATATAGTTATAGGGAAAATTTAGCGTTCATAATTAATTGTTTGATAATTGACGAATGATAGCAACACAGAAATAAGTTGATTATCCTACTATGCTAACACTAGTGCAACTACATATTGTTACTAGTATTTGCTTCAATCGAACACAATTAATTTATCAAAAAAATATTTGAAACGAGAAATACCTTTCATGAGAAAAACATGAGCCTCGACTTTCTACGTAGTTTCATTAGCTTATGATAAGCCTTTGATTTTTAAATCTAAATTCTTATTATTCTTTCAAAAACAAAACAGAAACCAAAAAATTATAAAGAGTTATATTATTTACAAAACGTGATAATTCAAAATTATCTACAAAAAGCAATAGGAAAAAAATGAAAATAGTTAAAAAATAGTTTAGAAAAAAAAAACCCTACTTACTTGTCAAAGGAAAGCTTGACAGGAGATAAAGAGATGCTACGTCTATAACAATCTCTATTGTCAGCATCCTTAATATACCAATTAAATCCATGTATCACAATCTCGCAGATCTCATCCTTGAAACCACCATACCAACCATACTTGATATTAGCATCTCCACCACACTTGTTGGCCACAGCCTTTGCGAAAATCTCAAAGCTTTTTTCCCGAGCTTTCAATGACCAAGTCGAATTTAAGATCTTATGAATTGCCACAATTTTTGTTTTCTTAATAAAATCTGAATTTTGTCCCATTCCAGAAACAAAGCCATTTTTGATAGTTAAATCTTCAAAACTTGATTCTTGCACTTTAATCAAATTATTTTTGATAGAAAATTCAAAACTATAACCTGAATCAATCTCATCATCGATTTCAGGCTTAGGATTTGAGATTTCATCTTTGCTAATAATCTCTGACACTTCATCTCCTTCAACAATTTGACTCATCTTATGTCTTTTAAAAAACACCAAGCATGAAGAAAAATGTTTTTTTTACTAAAGAAAAATAGAGTTAAACTTCCTAGCAAAAAGAAGGCTGCTATTACATATTGTATGTATTTATTTAGGAGTTCATAGTTTTACAAAGTTTGACTAAAATGGTACCTTTCAATTTTTTATATATATAAATAAATAATTATTTAAATTGTTATAAAAAAATAGAGTGATTTAATGTGATGAATGAAAATTACACAGTTTTATTATGTTGTATGGAGTACGGTTGAGGCAATAAAATCTTATTTTACAAAGAAGCCAAAGTAAATGAAACTAAATGTCTAGATAACCTTACATTTTAGAGAAACTAAACTAATCTATTCTAGAAATGAGATTGATTCCATTACATATTAGGGCATTTTGGATGTTTAAACATAAATAAAAAAATTAAGTTATAATTAAATAAATAGTAAAAATTATTTGATAATGCTATTTTTTGGGTTGATTCAAACATATAACAATATTATTAATGAAAAGAGAAAATATAAAAAACCTGCAGCGATGATAACAAAGGTCAACACATTACAGCTAACAACATGACTAATTGAGTTAAAGATATCAACTAAATTAAGGAAAGTACAAAAAATTAAATTTAAGCTATTATAAGAAAATAACATTATGAGCATTTAGATTTTTAGTTTTAAAAAGTAATGGTCACTAAAATACTACTCACAATATATATTTGAATTTTTCTTTAAAAAATAATTACTCACATATATCTTTTAACTTATTATTTATTAAACATAATAGTTTTATTTTTAAAAGATATTTTTTCACCCACGTTTTTAAGTGTGATAAATTTAATGTTATCAATGGTGTTTAAAATTTTTATAAGCAAACTTAGTAGGATAATGGATATAACAAAAATATTAAAATATTTATAATAAAATACATATTTTTTTCATTTGTTTATAAAATTTATATGTTGCACCGCTAATTTATAAAATAAGGACTCATAAATAGTGTTATAAACAAGATACTTGTACTAGTAACCTACTCGTGTTCTTTTCAAACAAAACTTGAATTCGGCTAGATCATTATCAAGTCGAACAATAAACCTATAAATGAGCTGAGGTACGGCCAGAAAGTTTAAAATTTTTTTTGCTTAGGTCCAGGTCAAGCTAGGAATGGGCAAATACAAATATTATTTTATTTTTAAATAGTAATTTGTATCAGTTTGAATTCACAAAAGCTTTCTCTAAGGTCAAACTAGTATGGACCGAGCCTGCCTACACGGTAATTAGATAGATCTATCAAGCAATGATCTATCACAGAAGCCGAATTTGAGTATTTTAATACTTTACTTTAGTAGTTTGCAAACCTAATAGAGTTTTTTATTTTTAAAATATATTTTATTTTAATTAGTATTAAAAATCTCAATTCAAACTCAAGTTTGAGCATAAAAAACCAAGTGTAAAGTTGAGTGTGAGAATCGAGCTCTTTTTTTTTTTATTAAGTTATAAAATATGGATAATTTAACATATTTTACTATAAGATTATATGTTTATTCTTTATATAATATGCGTTATATAATACATATAATAGAGATTATGTAATATATAATTGAAAACGATCAAATTGTGCTCGAGCCTCGAATTTTAGAGTTAAGGTCTGACCTATTTTTTAAATGGATCTCTTTTTTTTGCTTAAGCACATTTTTAGGTTTAATATTTTGTTGAAGCCATCTCAAATATTGAGAGCCTTTAATATTAGACAGACAACCCAATTCTTGGATAAGTTTAAATGTAACGAGAATAATTCTTTATATTTTATGTCATTTTTAAGTTGATTTTGTACTTGTATAATTAAACCATCAATGGTGCAATTTTAATTTTTATAAAGTGAATTCTTTATTTACTGATTCCTTTTGTTCATTTACAAGTTAATTATCTAAAATATTAAATTGTTCATTGCAAAAATATAAAAAATTAAAACCCAAAAAAAATCAATTAAATATATGAATAATTTTTTATGACAAAATTCCAAATGTAAAACATTAAATGTAATATTGCATTTAATTTTGCTTTTACTAACTATTGACAAAATATTTTGTCGGTAATAAATTCTTTAAAAAAATTTATCATTTTCGACAAAATTAAAAAAAATTAAAACAAAATTTTCTTGCATTTAATTGAAAAATAAATTTCCAACGAAATTAATGAGTTTTTCTTTTGAAATTTTTGTTGGAAATCTTGGGATCAATTTTTGACGAAATAGCATTACTACCCTTGATTGTTGGATGGAAAGTTTTGTCAAAAAAATTTGTCAAAAGAAGTTTTTTTTGATATATTTTAGCTATTTCCAATGAAAAATTCTTCGAAAACCTTTTTTTTCTTGCCGTGTATCAAATCTAATTTAAAACCTTTTTTTTCTTTTTATAATCTAATTTATCAAACCTTTTTTTCTTTTTATAATCTTATTTTATCTTATCCATTTCATAATTTAAAAGAGGGAATTATCAAACTTTATAAATCTATAAACTCCTAAATAAATAGCAAGTCGGGGTTCACTACAAATAAGAGCAATTCATAAGAACTTCAATTCTAGTATTATATAAAAAATTGAATGACATAATACTTTTATACTATTATTATTTAATTTATTAAATATTTAGTATTTTTTCAATGCCCACTTGAATTGGTGAATTAAAAAAAAAATCTTATCAACTCTCTCGAGCAAACTACCATTTCTTTAAACAGAAAAAAAAACTACTGTTAATATTATCATTTTTAAAAAATACTGGAAATGATATTTATTGCAGGGGAGCAAACTATTTTTGTTAAATATTGAATTTTATTATCAGCATTTCCAATATTTTTGTTAAAATACTGAATTTTATTATTAACATTTCCAATATTTTTGTTAAATGCTGAGAATAAATTTTATTATAATAGTTTTAAAAATAATTTTTTATTAACAATGGAGCCTAAAAATTTTATTAACAATGGTTAAGTTTTTTTCTTTATTAAGTATTTTATATTTAAGAGATTCCGAGATAACTAAATGTTAGATTTAAAAATGAACTTGTATTTGGCATCTTTTAAATTTGGCTAGAAATGTAGTTGGTTAAAATTTTTTTATTACGTATTTCCTATTTAAGAGATTCTAGGATACCTAATAGACAAAAAAATTGATGAGGGGATTATCTTAAAAAATTTAATAATGCAAAATAGGAGATACGGCAAAATTTAATAATGCAAAATAAGAAATACCTGATAAAGACAAAATTTAATACTAGGAAATACCTAATTAATTTCCTATTAGGTATTTAATAATGGAGGGGAAGCATTCTAATAAAATTTTATTAGGTATTCTAGCTAGATAGGAAATTAATTAGTTATTTCCTTATTTGGCTAGAATACCTAATAAAATTTATGACGAAATTAATTAAGTATTTCATTATTAAATTTACTTATTAGGAATTAATTAAAATATTAATTAGTAAATTAAATCATTAAATTTATTAGGTATTTCCTTATTTGGCTAGAATACCTTATTAGGTATTTATTAAGTATTTACTTAGTCGGTATTTCCTGTTTTACATTAATTAGGTATTTCCTTATTACATCTACTTATTAGGAAATTAAATTTATTACATTTAATATGTATATTCTTATTTGGTAGAATAACATATTAAATTGATTAAATTTATTAGGCATGTCCTTATTAAATGCATTATTAAATTTTTAGGAAATTAATCATGTATTTCATTATTTTCTTTAATAAAAATTTATTACGAATTTCCTTATTTGGCAAGAATACCTAATAAAAATTTATTTGGATGGGTCTCCTCTATTACTAAATATCTAATAAAAATACCCAATAAAAATATCTAATAGGTAACTAATTAGGTATTTCCTTATTAGATATTTCCTATTTTGCATTATTAAATTATTTCTGTATTAGGTATTTTTTATTTTGTGTTATTAAATTTATTAGGATGGATCACCACCATTAATTTCTTGTTCATTAGTTATCCTATAATCTCTTAATTAGGAAATACCTTATAACAAAAATAATTTAAACAATCATATATCTAGCCAAAATTAAAAGATGCAAAAGTCAAATTTATTTTTAATTCTAAAGACAATAAAAGTAAAAAAAAAAAATGGAAAGTCTTTCTTTCCAAATAAACAATATTAGCATTACAAAAGCTTGGCTATCTCAAAGCTTGCTTCCAAAGTAATTTTTTTTATGAGTCCATATTTTATAAATCATAGTTGGTATCTTTAAATTTTATAATTGACTTTAAAAAATAATAAATATTTTTATTAGATTAATTTTATTATCATTTATTATATCTTATGGGAACACATGTTATCTTGTTAAATCTACTAGTAGAATTTTTAAACTCCGTTGGTAATAAAAAAAATTATTTTTCAAAAAGAAATTATAAGTTAAAAATATAAGAGGGTAGCTTTTTCCAAAAAAAAAAGTATATTAAAAAAGTGAGTAATTTTTAGTGATAGTTAAAAAAATCATAAATACCCCAATGTTATGTATTATTATAATTTAAATTTAAGTTTTCATATTTTCCTTAACTGAGTTGGATCATCAACTCAATCAATGATATTACTTGTAGTATAGACATCAAATAACTTTTTATTATTTGTTTTAGTTTGAATAATTCACTCCCTAAAGATTGAATTTTATTATTAGCATTTCCAATTTTTTTCTTTAATTTTGTTTAGCTTTGTCTTCTTTGTAAAAAAAAAAAAAAAAAATCACTTTGTTGCCTCACCCTTTCTCCACTGCCACGTTAAACAAGCTTAACTGTTTTTTTTTTCTTTGTTCTTTTCTTTTAACAAATCTATATTTAATAACTATACTATTATAAAATTTATAACTGAGTTAATGTCACAAATTAAAGGACAACAATTCAATCAAAGTATTAACAAAAGTACCAAATATTTTATAAAGTAAATATTAACACAATAAAGGTATCTTTTGAACTTAATTCATATACCTTAGTCAAGTTTTGACGAAAAAAATTGAAACTATAACTTGAATCAATCTCGTCATTTCTTTATGTAGCATTGAAATTTCATCTTTATCAATAGTCATAAATCATAGTAATAAAAATGAAATATGTTCTAGAATCTAAAGTGAAATCAAATACCAAGATAGCCTTACATTTTAGAGAAATTAGAAGTGAGATTGATTCCGTTACATGGAAGGGAATTTTTTATGTTTAATCATAAATAAAAAAAAAAGTTGTAAATTAGATAAAAAATACAAATTGTTTGATATTTGTTTTGCTCTTTCAAACATATAACAATGTTATTAATGAAAAGAAAAAAAAAATACAAAAAAGCTGTAGTAATGATAGCAGAGGTCAAAACATTACAACTGCCAACATGACTAGCTGAGTTAATGGTATCAATTTAATTAAGGAACGTGTAAAAAATTAAATTTAAGCTATTATAATAGAAATAAAATTATGAGTATTTAGGCTTTTAATTTTAAAAATATTGGCCACTAAAAGACTACTCACAATATATTTTAATTTTTTTAAAAAATAACTACTCACGTATATTTTTTTAACTTATTATTTTTTTTACCTGTGGCTTTAGGTGTGAAAAATTTTAATATTATTAGCTGAGTTTAAAATTTTTATTAGGAAATTTAGTACGATAACACATGTTCTTACAAAATGCAATAAAAAAGTATTAAAATATTTAATATAATGAAAATACATATTAATTTTTAATTCATTTATAAAATTTAAAAGTTTCACTATTAATTTATAAAATAAGGACTCATAAATAGTGGTATAAACAAGACAATTGTACTTTTAACTTACTCAGATTCTTCTAAAAATAAAAAACTCTAATTCAACTATATTATTATTAAGTCAAATGGTAGACCTGTTCATATGTCAGACTGCTATCAGAAAAAGCATTAAAAGAGACGGTTTAATCAAACTTTGTAGACCTATATGCTCCTATATAAATAAATAATGTAACTGTAATCATATATTTTGTCTTTGCATTTTTCTATTTGCCACAAAAGTATAACTTGCTTTTCTTTTTGTCATAAAAAATATTTTTTTTTCATACCATGGTCTTTCTTAAATGACTTGGTGAATCGAATTTTATGGAATATCAAGTGTTGATGATTATTATTATTAAATTTTGGGTGTAAATTTTATGTTCGTGTTTTAGTGATATTATTATTGTTATATGGTTATATATAAATTTTATATATTCAGTTTGATTATCGCTATTTGTATTAATTAGCTAATTTTCTATACTGTATTTTAATTTGTTCATACAAGTTTCAACTTGTTTTTAACAAGATTGAAAGTAAAGACTAAGTTGATCATGTTTTTTTATAACAGATGGCTGAACCGAGTATCGATAATGCAAGTGCACTAGTTGCGCAACTACCCTTATATGCTATGCATGAGAAACCCAAGAAATTCAATGGGGTGGACTTTAAGAAGTGGCAACAAAAAATGCTATTCTACCTGACAACCCTCAATTTGGCCAAATTTTTAACTGAGGAGGCCCCAATTCTTGAGGAAGGGGAAATGGATGTTGTAACTGTAGCTTCGGTCAAAGTATGTAAACACTTATACTTTTTTATGTAAAAACTACATCCTCAATGGTCTGGACAACTCGCTGTATAACGTGTATAATCTAATGAAGATAACAAAAGAGCTGTGGGAGTCCTTGGACTAGAAATATAAAACTGAGGATGTCGATATAAAGAAATTTATGGTCAGTAAATTTTTAGATTTTAAAATGTTGGACTCCAAGACTGTGATCAGTCAGGTCCAGGAATTTTAGTTGATCCTCCATGAAATTGCTATCAAAAGAATAGTGTTAAGTGAGTTATTTCACGTGGCTGCGTTGATTGAGAAACTACCACTTTTGTGGAATGATTTTAAAAGTTATCTTAAGCATAAGAGAAAAAAGATGAGCTTGGAAGACCTAATCATTCGATTGAGAATTAAATAAGATAATCAGGGTTTAGAGAAATGAGCTAAGTCTTAGAATATGCAAGCTAAAGCATGTTGAAGAAAACCAACAAAAGGAAACATGTTGCCTTAGGTTCTTCCCATAGAAATAAAGGTGCTACTGTTAAGAAGTTCATGGGAACTTGCTTCGTATGTAATAAGCAAGGATACTATGCCAAAGATTGCTATTATAATCCGAAAAAGAACAAGAAAAAGAAAGCTCAGGCCAACTTGATAGAAAACCCAAAGACTTAGTGGGTTAACATTGGTGTGACATGCCATGTATGTTCTGATATGAAGAGTTTCATCAAGTTTAAAGAAACTGCTCTAGCAATTATTAATAGGAAACTCTTTAATCTAGAAAGTTTTCAGCCATGGGAAGGTGATGTTGAAGATGACCTCTGGAAAAGAACTAACCTTGAACAATGTTGTTCATACTCCTAAAATCCATAAAAACTTTGTGTCTGACTCACTATTAAGCAAAAATAGATTTAGGTTAATTTTTAATCTGATAAGTTTGTACTTTCCAAATCTGGAATGTTTGTAGGGAGGACTTATCTCTATAATTGACTTTTAAACTCAACATAATAACTATTTTATCCACGAACAAGAATGATAATCAAGCAAGTTCTTATTTTATGTATTTGATTGCTTCTTCTAATCTATGGCATGGTAGATTAGGTCATATAAACTTTAACACCTTGCAAAGAATTAGTAATTTGGATTTGTTTCCAAAATTTTAGATTGATAAAAATTACAAGTGTGAGACTTGTGTCGAATCTAAATTTGTAAAAGCTCCTTTCTACTAAAAAAAAGATAAAATAAACCTCTAGATTTAATTTACACAAATATTTGTGATTTAAAGTTTATGAAAACTAGAGGTGGTAAAAAGTATTTCATTACTTTTTATTGATGATTGCATGAAATATTGTTATATTTATTTGCTAAAAGGCAAAGTTGAAGCCTTAAAAGCCTTTAAACTTTTTAAAATCGAGGTTGAAAATAAACTAAGCAAAAAAAAAATTAAGGAAATAAGAAGTAATGGATATGGTGAATACGATGCATCATTTAATTAGTTCTATGTAGAACATGGAATTATCCATCAAACCACCCCTTTTTATTCGGCTCAACAAAATGGTATTGCAAAATGCAAATATCATACTTTGAAAGACATGATGAATGCTTTGTTAGTTAGTTTGGGGTTACCTCAAAACTTATAGAGGAAAGCCATTTTAATAATAAATTATATTTTAAATAAAATACCCTATAAGAAATCAGATAAGACACCATATAAGCTATGAAAGGTTAAAAACCTTCCTATAATTACATGAAAGTGTAGGGGTGCCTTACTAATATAGCAATTCCTCTAACTAAAAAGGTCAAAATCGGACTAAGACTGTAGATTGTGTATTCATCGGATATGCAAATAATAATGCGGCTTATCATTTTCTTGTGTATAAGTTGGACATTCCTGACATTTCTGTCAAGATGGTCATTGAATCGAGGAATGCTTCATTTTTTGAAAATGTATTTCCATAAAAGAAAACACAAGGAAATAAGACCATTAAGAAAACTCATGAGAACTCGAGTCATGATCCATAAGAGGATGAGGAAGAACAAATAAAACCCTAAACAGTAAATGAACTAAAGTACCGACTATATACGATTTAAATTTTTTGACTTATCTGTTAGACAATGAACCTTCGACATTTAAAGAGGCTATGTCATCTCTAGAAGCACCATTTTGGAAAGAAGCTGTTAATAGTGAAATAGAGTCCATCATGCAAAATCATACAGGGGAATTGGTGGATCTTCCTCAAGGACAAAAGCCTTTGGGATCCGAATGGATATTTAAGAGGAGGATTAAGTCACATGGATCTATAGATAAGTATAAAGCTTGACTTGTAATAAAGAGATATAAGCAAAAGGAAAGGCTTGATTACTTTGACATGTACTCACTAGTTATGAAATCAACATCCATTGGAATTTTAATAGCTACATCAACTCTTAATGATCTTGGGATACACCAAATAGATGTTAGATGTTAAGATGACTTTCTTGAATGGAGATTTAGATGAGAAATCTACATGAAACAACCCAAAGGGTCTAAGGTTTCAGGACAGAAAAGGAAGGTGTGTAAGCTTGTTAAATCATTATATGGTTTAATACAAGTACCAAAACAATGGTATCAAAAATTTGATAATACAATGTTGTCAAACGGGTTACGTATTAATGAATGCCATAAATGTGTATACATAAAGAATACATGTGAGGAATATGTCATTATTTGTTTGTATGTAGATGACATCATAAGCAGTAATGATGAGATAATTAGAGCCACTAAAGCATGGTTGATTAGTAAATATGACATAAAAGATATGGGTTTAGCATATGTGATTTTAGGAATTAAAATTTCTAAATCACAAGATGGTTTGGTTTTGGCTTAAGATCATTATGTGAATAAGAGCCTTAAGAAATTCAATAAGAATAATACCAATATGGCTAAAACACCCATAGATGTTAATGTACATCTAATGAAGAATGCTGGTGACATAATATCTCAGGTAGAATATTCATGAATAATTTGTAGTGTAATGTATCTTATGAACTGCACAAGACTAGATATAGCCTACTCTATAAGTAAACTGAGTAGATACACTAATAATCCTTGAAATAGCCATTGTGAGTGTACTTAGATATTTGAGATATACTTCAAATTATAGATGGTGCTAAATGAGATATCTAGTTGTACTTGAAGGATACAGTGATACAAATTGGATTTTAGATACTAAAGACTCGAAATCCACCAGTGGATATGTCTTTACTATTGGAGAAGTTGTAGTGTCATGAAAATCTTCTAAGCAAATATGTATTGCTAGATCCACTATGGAATCTGAATTCATAGCTTCAGATAAAGTTGGGGAAGAAGCGAAATGGCATTAGAACTTCTTAGAAGATATTCCAGGTTGGCCAAAACCTGTGTTGGCAATATGTATAAATTGCTATTGCCAATCTATAATTGGCAGGGCACAAAACAATTTGTGTAATGTTAAGTCTCGACATATTCGTCAAAGACATAATATCATAAGACAATTGCTCTTAAATGGAATTATCTCTATTGATTATGTAAAATCAAAGGATAATATTGATCCACTTACAAAAGACTTAACGAGAGAACAAGTTTTTAAATAACCAAAAGGAATGGGACATAATGAACTCAACCTTGTTGATTGGAGATCCCAAAATCTAGGTTCAAAGGGACAACTAAATTATGCTAACTTAGTGAGAGCACTGAAAGATTTAAACACTCTTACCCATTCCTATAATAAATCAGTGCTGCCTAGAAAAGAGTTAGGTTAAACTATGTTTTTAATGATTCTTATAGCTTGAAAAGATCAAGTGGGGTAGACAGGATACCCTTAATAAGAAATTACTTATGTGAGTGTGAAACATGGCCATTTTGATGAGAATTGATAAAGCTAAATTCTCTAAAACATTTTCTGAAATGAACACATGTTCGGTGCCAAAATGAACACATGTTCGGTGCTAAAATGAACATAATCGTGAGAACCGAGGTTGTTCAAAAAATGACTATGTGACACCTATTGTCTGGATTTACATGAAAGGTTGAATAGTTCAAGACATCAAGTTCACTAGTTAGCCGAGTATATTCGATAGTTGTCACTATGGAAAGTTTAAGGCCAAAAGCTACCTATCCAATTGCAAGAACTCCTAAAATGTATTCTCTTTCATTTCGAGTCAGTTTGTCATTTTAATCAGATAACTTTCATTCATGTGGGGGATTGTTAGATATTAATGATAAATGAAAAAAGTGTATAATACGAAATACGTATATCAATATATGGATTATCATATATAGATACAGAATGCCAAATTGCTTTCAATGATTGAAATCCGAGGTGAATGAGAACTTGCCCTCATTGTGCACAATGAATTGGGTTGGGCTTGGGTTAAAAGTTAAGTAGGCTTTATCCGTTAAGAGTTCAGTCCATCAACCTGACCCGTTGTCTACCATTAAAGATTATGGTAACAATCTTAAAATTAAATTTTGATTTTTCTTCATCGTTTCATAAAATTACTTTGTTGAAACATTGGCTTTAATGGCATTAAAGCCACTATATAAGACGTTGGCATTAAATTGCCTTAATTCATAAAATTGTTTAAATTTTTTCTTTCAATGGCATAAAACCCAAAGTCTAAAGTTGATTTTTTTAGAGGTTTTTCACGTATAGATTTTTGACGTATGCTGAGAAAAATTCATATAATAGGAGTAGCTGTCTTGGAAAATCAGTTGGTCTATCTTCATCCAATTTGTGTTATTTCGAGAAGAATCTATTACAGTCTTTGGTTCACAGTGTTATCACTTGAAAGTGCTATTGATGGGTAATGAGATTGAGAAGGCCTAAGAGACGTATTGCTAAATCTATCGAGCATGTTTGGGCAGTCAATAAACGTCTTAAGGTAAGAGGTTGCAAACCTTGACTTGATTAGATATCATTTTTTTTAAAATTTTTCTGATAAAATTATCTTTCATGTAACTTCTTTTGCAATATTCTTATTAATCAAGAGCAGTGTTATTTAACGAGTTGTTGTTTTACAATATTTTAATCTAGATAGATTATCAACATTAAAATTTCCAACAAAACTTATAAACTTTCTTAAGAAACCTACCATTATCTTAAAAAAAAAAATACCACTCCATTGCAAAGCTACCAATCCTTAAAAAAAAACCATTAAAATATATTTTTTTACTTTTTTCTTTCAATTAGTAGGTGTGACACAATCTAGTTTAAATATATTTTTTATTAAAAAATTGAAAGGGACAATTTAATTAACCTCTATACATTTATAAATTCCTAAATAAATAAATATTGTAACTATAGGCTGCAACCATTTGTTTTGTCTTTGCATCTTCCTATAAGTCATGTAAGTGTAACTCTTTTCTATATATAAAAAAATTATTTTTCTTCATCCCCATATAATTTTTAAACAATTTGATGAATCAAATTATTGTAGAAGATTGAGTGTCAGTGATTACTAGTAAAGATGAAATTTCAGACTCTACATCCAAAAGCAATGACGAGATTGATTAAAGTTATAATTTTAAGGTTTTTTGTTAAAAATGATTTGACAAAGATATATGAATCAAATTCAAAAGATTTGATCATTAGACCAATTTATTTTGACATGGCACAAAATTCAAGGTTGACTAAGAAAATAAAAATCATGGCAATTCTTTAGAGCTTCAATTCTAATGTTATATAAAAATTGAAAGATATAAATACCATTATAGTGTTATTATTTAATTTATAAAATATTTGAAAATTTTGTCAATACCTCGATTAAGTTGTTGAAAAAATTCAACTATCTTTACAAAACTATTGCTACCATTCCATTTAAAAACTGCTAAAATAGATATTTTTATTTAAAATTATTCCACCCACATAATGAGTATGACATAATTTAGTTTAATTAACTTCTTTTATTTATAAGAAAAAAGCATTCAAAGAGATTGTTTTATAAAACTTTGTAAACCTATAAACTTCTATACAAATGAATAATGTAACCATAATCTTATTTTTTGTCTTTGCATCTTTCTATCAGCCACAAAAGTGTGACTTTCTTTTTCTTTTTATCATAAAAAATATTTTTCTTCATACCCTAGTGATTCTTAAATGACTTGCTGAATCAAATTGCAATAGAAGATCAAGTGTCGATGACTATTGATAAAGATGACATTTCAAATGTTATATCTAAAAGCATCAATAACATTGATTCAAGTTGTAGCATCAAGTTGTTTTGTTAGAAATGATTTGATCAAGGTAAATAACTCAAGTTCAGAAGATATACTTGCAGTGTTATTATTTACATTATAAAATATTTGGTATTTTTGTTAATAATCCGATTGAATTATTATTACTTAATTTGTAACATTAACTCAGTTAGAGGTTTTATAATAGTATAGTTATATAAATATAGATTGTCAAAAGAAAAGAAAAGAAAAAAAGGGAAAAAAATTTAATGTAGTTTAACGAGGTAGTGGAGTAAAGGTGTGGCAGTAAAGCAATTTTTCTTTTACAAAAAAGATAAAACTAAACAAAATTAGAAAAAAATATTGAAAATGCTATTAATAAAATTCAATATTTAAGGAAGTGAATTATTTAGACTAAATGAAATAATAAAAAGTTATTTGATGTCTATACTGTATGTAATGTTATTGATTGAGTTGATAATCCAATTCAGTTAAAGAAAATATAAAAAATTAAATTTAAATGATAATAATAAATAACATTAGGGTATTTAGGGTTTTTTAAATAAAAACTCTCACTAAAAATTACTCACTATTTTAAAGTACTTTTTATTTTTAAAAAAAACTATCCTCTTATATTTTTAAATTATAATTTCTTCTAAAATATAATATTTTTTAAAAATTATTTATTGTTATCAACGAAGTATAAAAATTCTACTGATAGATTTAACAAGATAACACATTTTCTTATAAGATATAATAAAAGATAATAAAATTAATATAATAAAAATACTAATTATTTTTTTAAAGTTAGTTATTAAATTTAAAAATTCCAACTATGATTTATAAAATATGGACACATAAAAACAATTACTTTAGAAGCAAGCTGTAGATAGATGTGCTTTTTGTAATGTTAATATTGTTTATTTGGAAAGAAAGACTTTCCATTTATTACTTTTATTTTTGTTAGATTTAAAAATAAATTTGTCTTTTGCATCTTTTAAATTTGGCTGGAAATCTGGTTGGTTAAGTTTTGGATAACTAATTGTTTAAGTTTTTTTGTTGCTAGGTATTTATTATTTAAGAGATTATAGGATAGTTAATGGACGGATAATTAATGGAGGTGATCCATCCTAATAAATTTAATAATGCAAAGTAGAAAATACCTAATAAAAAATAATTTAATAATGCAAAATAGGAAAAATCTAACAAGGACATACCTAATTAATTTCCTATTAGATATTTTTATTTGGTATTTTTTATTAGATATTTAGTAATAGAGGAGACCCATCCAAATAAATTTTTATTAGGTATTCTAGCCAAATACGGAAATTCATAATAAATTTTTATTCCGGAAAATAATGAAATACATGATTAATTTCCTAAAAATTTAATAATGCATTTAATAAGGACATACCTAATAAATTTAATCAATTTAATATGTTATTCCAGCCAAATAAGAATATACATAATAAATGTAATAAATTTAATTTCATAATAAGTAGATTTAATAAGAAAATACCTAATTAATTTCCTAATAAATTTTTATTAGGTAATCTAGCCAAATAAGGAAATACCTAATTAATGTAAAACAGGAAATACCTACAAGTAAATACTTAATAAATACCTAATAAGGTATTCTAGCCAAATAAGGAAATACCTAATAACTTTAATGATTTAATTTCCTAATTTCTTAATTAATTTCCTAATGAGTAAATTTAATAAGGAAATACCTAGTTAATTTCCTAATAAATTTTTATTAGGTATTCTAACCAAATAAGGAAATACCTAATAAATTTTTATTAAAGAAATAACTTATAAGGAAATACCTAATTAATTTCCTATTTGGCTAGAATGCCTAATAAAAATTTGTTAGAATGGGTCCCCTCCATTATTAAATCCCTAAAAGGAAATTAATAAGGTATTTCTTATTATTAAATTTTGTCTTTGTTAAATATTTTCTATTTTGCATTATTAAATTTTGTCTTTATTAGGTATTTCGTATTTTGCATATTAAATTTATTAAGATGATCCCCTCGATTAATTTTTTGTCCATTAAGTATCCTGGAATCTCTTAAATAGGAAATACTTAATAAAGAAAAAAATTTAATCAACTAGATTTCTAACCAAATTTAAAAGATGCCAAATATAAATTCATTTTTGGATCTAACATTTAGTTATATTGGAATCCCTTTAAGTATAAAATACCTAATAAAGAAAAAAAACTTAACCAACAAGATTTCTAGTCAAATTTAAAAGATGCAAAAGACAAATTTATTTTTAAATCTAATGACAAAAAAGTAATAAAAATGGAAAATCTTTCTTTTCAAATAAACAATATTCGCTTTACAGAAGGCACAACTATCTCAAACTTGCTTCCAAAGTAATTGTTTTTATGAGTCCATATCTTATAAATCATAGTTGGAATTTTTAAATTTTATAATTGACTTTAAAAAATAATAAGTTTTTTTATTATATTATTTTTATTATCTTTTATTATATCTTATAAGAGCACGTCTTATCTTGTTAAATCTATCAGTAGAATTTTTAAACTCCATTGATAGCGAAAAATAATTTTTTAAAAATATTATATTTTAGAAGAAATTATATGTTGAAAATATAAGAGGGTAACTTTTTCCAAAAAAAGTACATTAAAAAGTGAATTTTATTATCAGCATTTAAAATTTTTTCTTTAATTTTGTTTAGCTTTGTCTTCTTTATTTAAAAAAACCACACTTTGTTGCCTCAACCTTAATCCACTGCCATGTTAAACTACCTTAATTATTTCTTTTTTTTCTTTTCTTTTAACAAATCTATATTTATATAAGTATACTATTATAAAACCTGTAATTAAGTTAATGTCACGAATTAAGGGACAAAAATTCCACCATAGTATTAACAAAAATACCAAATATTTTATAAAGTAAATAATAACACAATAAAGGTATCTTTCGAACTTGAATCATATGCCTTAGTCAAATTGTTTCTGACAAAAAAACTTGAAACTATAACTTGAATCAATCTCGTCATTCCTTTTAAATGTAGCATCTAAAATTCTTTGTCAATAGTTATAAATCATAGTGATAAAAATGGAATATGTTCTAGAATCTAAAGTGAAATCAAATATATAGATAACCTTATATTTTAGAGAAATTAAAGGATATTTTTTCACCTACGGCTTTAGGTGTGATAAATTTAATAGTATTAGTGGAGTTTAAAATTTTTATTAGGAAATTTAGTACGATAACAAATGTTCTTATAGAATATAATAAAAAATATATTAATTTTTTAATTTGTTTATAAAATTTAAAAGTTTCACCATTAATTTATAAAATAAGGACTGATAAATAGTGGTACAACAAGACTAGTAACCTACTCTAATTCTTTTCAAAAAACTCGAATTCAATTAGAATATTTGAGTCAAACAGTAAACCTGTTTGGGCTGCTACCAGAAAAAGCATTGGAAGAGACTATTTAATCAAACTTTTTAAACATGTATGCTCTATATAAATAAATAATGTAACTGCAATCGTATATTTCATTATTACATCTTTCTATTGGCCCCCAAAGTATAATTTGTTTTTCTTTTTGTTGTAAAAAATATTTTTCTTAATACCATGGTGTTTCTTAAACGACTTGATGAATCAAATTTTTATAGAAAATCAAGAGGCGATGACTATGGATAGAGATGGAATTTAGATGCCATATCTGAAAATGACGACAAGATTGATTCAAGTTATAGTTTCGAGTTTTTTGTCAAAAATGATTTGACTAAGGTACATAAATCAAGTTCAAAAGATAGCCTTATAGTGTTATTGTTTAATTTATAAAATATTTGGTATTTTTATTAATACTCTAACTAAACTGTTGTTAATTAATTTGTGACATTAACTCAGTTAAGGTTTTATAGTAGAATAGTTATATAAATATAGGTTTTTAAAACAAAAGAAGAGAAAAAAAGTTAAGCCAGTTTAACATGGCAGTTGAGTATGAGTAAGGCAGGAAAGCAAATTTTTTTTTTAATAAAGAAGACAAAGCTAAACAAAATTAGAGAAAAATATTAGAAATGTTGATAATAAAGTTTAATATTTAAGGGAGTGAATTATTCAAACTAAATCAAATGATAAAAAGTTATTTGATGCCTTACTATATGTAATGCCATTGATTAACTTGATGATCCAACTCAGTTAAAGAAAATAAAAAAATTAAATTTAAATAATAATAGTAATAATAAATAACATTAGGGTATTTAGGGTTTTTTAAAAAAAACTCTCACTAAAAATCACTTATTTTTTAATATACATTTTTTTAAAAATTGCCCTCTTATATTTTTAACTTATAATTTCTTTTAAAGTATAATTTTTTTTAAAAAAAATTTTTATTGTCAATTGAGTTTAAAAATTCTATTGGCAAATTTAACAAGTTCACATGTGTTCCTCTAAAATATAATAAAAGATATTAAATGTAATAAAAAAGAATTATTATTTTAAATTCATTTATAAAATTTAAAATTCCAACAATGATTTATTAAATATGGACTCCTAAAATCAAATACTTAGAAAGCAAGCTTCAAATAGTTGCGCTTTTGTAACTGTAATGTTGTTTAATTTGGAAGAAAGACTTTTCCTTTTTATTTTTATTGAAATATTTAAAAAAGAATTTATCTTTTGGATCTTTTAAATTTGACTTGAAATCTAGTTGGTTAAGTTTTTCTTTATTAGGTATTTCTTATTTAAGTGATTCCAAGATGATTAGTGGACAAAAATTAATGGAAGGTAGCCGGACCCGTCCTAGAATCTCTTAAATAGGAAATTTAATAGATTTAAAAATGAATTTATCTTTGGTATCTTTTAAATTTTGTTAGAAATTTGGTTGGTTAAGTTATTTCTTTATTAGGTATTTTTTATTTAAGAGATTCCATAATGGGTATGGACAGAAAATTACCGGATGGGAACGAGACCCACCCTGGAATCCCTTAAATAGGAAATGCCTAATAATGAAAAAACTTATTTTTAAATCTCTTAAATTTCATATTTAAGAGATTCCAGGATAGGTCTGGAATCACTCCAATAATTTTTTGTCCATTACTTATCTTGGAATCTTTAAATAGGGAATACCTAATAAAGAAAACGCTTAACCAACTAGATTTCTAGCCAAATTTAAAAGATGCCAAAGACAAATTCTTTTTTAGATCTAACAACAAAATAGTAATAAAAATGGGCAGTTTTTCTTTCCAAATAAACAATATTAGCATCACAAAAGCACAACTAAAAGGATAGTATTTTGGACATGTATTTCCATTGTTTGGATTTGGTTAAGTAGGTTTACATAAAAATTTTAAATAGAACCAAAAACATGAAGATGACGTAGTGAAACTTGCTAAAAGCCTCAATGGATTGTGTTACAGGGCTTTAATCAATCCAAACAATAAGTAAAAGTGTGGAATTTGAAATATCATACCTCAATCCATAGATGAGCATATTAACGGATTCACAACATTCTCCACTTTTTTTTCATAAATCGAGTTTGACTACTGCAAACTAAGGTTGTAAAAGCGTCCATCCTTTAATGGTGATCCCCATAGACAACTTGAAAAACTTTCCAAAAGTGGTATTTGCTAAGAGCCATGCTAGTAACTTAGGTTTCATAAACCTTCACTTTAGTAGGGATTCCATACCCCGAGAATCAAAGGAAAAAAAGAGTAAACAACTTTTCTTAGGTTCAAAAGAGGTAGCACAAAAACACCAAGGTGTCACAATTTCTCTAGAAAGAATTCCAAGCGGCGCCTAGGGTTATTCCTTTGTTAAATTAATGTCAAGATATGCCTTAAATACCTAGGTTTCAAGTGCTATGCAATTTTCTATAATTTGATTTTAGCCCTTGGTCTTTGAATAGTTTAAATTGAACCTAAGTAATTTTTACTCTTTAGGTATATAAACCCAGTCTCATTTTAATTTTCATAAATCATCTTAATATATGTGATCTATTAGGCCTCCATTATATTGGTAATAAATATAAATTATTTGATTAAGAATAATTGTATTTATAGACCAGGATTGGCATTTAGCAATGCATCAAGGCCACCCGATGTGCAAGAAGTATTGAAGTGGTTTTGACAAGCCTTTTAATATAGTATCTCTATATAATTTAATCCTTTCATCAAATATTTAGGAATGGCTAAAAGCTTGGTGTAGTATTTACTCTTAACCTTTTCCACAGTAGTATGCAACTCTTATGTGTTAAATCCATAATCAATATTGCCTTGGCTAAGGACTTTGAGTTAACACCGGCCAAGAACAACTGAGATATGTTCCCTCATATCACTGGGGATGATAAATCTTTTCTAGACCACTCATCCACCTTTTGTATGCTTTATGTTATACCCAAAACCACCATACCGTAAGCATCTATCTATTATGGACAACTTCATGATGATCTCTAAGTTTGCAAATCTACATACAAGATGACCAGGTGTCACAACTCAAAGGATCACTTGCACTACTAACACATGAGTCTATTTCCATAGACACTTGAGTGAAATATCATATGAAACTCTTGTAGCGGGTTAAGTTTAGTGAACTTGTCCTCACAAGAAGTACCCATATGCTACCCTTAAGTATCTTTATACTTCAACTAATGAGATCAAAGGGTTGCATGCATTAAATGCATGAAGATTTAGCATAAGTTGGTCTTTGTGCATTGTTAATACCTTGTCTTAATAATATAATGACCAGGAACATTTTTGGAAACACGACTTTGATGCATAAGGATCTTATTATCGTAACTCATTATGTACTTTACAAGGCCATTGTGCTTCAAAAGCTTTATCTGTGTAAGATATAAATAACTATTATCAAATAATCTTATGAATATAGAAATGGCTCATATTATATTAATAAAATCACAATATATATTACAAGAAAATGCTAATAGCTAGTGTAATACAAGCTTATGCGATTTGCTTGTTAGGCTTATACTAACACAACTATCTCAAACTTGCTTCCAAAGTAATTGTTTAGGAGTTCATAGTTTACAAAAAATAGTTGGAATTTTTAAATTTTACAAATCAATTTTCAAAAAATAATAACTACTTTGTATTATACTATTTTTAGTATATTTTATGATATCTTATAAGAACATATGTTATCTTGTTAAATCTACTAATAGAATTTTTCAAACTCATTGTAAAAGAAAGAAGAAAAAAAGAAGGAAAATATAAAGTAGTGTGGGCTTCGTTTTCGAAGCTAGAATCTTATGTTTAGCTTAAGGGTCTGACTCCCTTCCAATAATTTTTTTGCCTATTAGTATCCAATGCAAGCTTAATCACCATTTATAAGTATGATTTTTACAATTCATGATGAGTCTTACAAATTTAAATGTTGATGATGCGTACACTAAAAGTAATGGACAAAAATGTAATTGATTGGATCTCAGTCCTTCCAGGATAACTGAAGCTAAACATGAGATTCTAGTTTTGAAAACGAAGCTCAAACTAGATTTTTTTTTCTTTTTATTACAATGGAATAAAACATCCTACTAGTTGCTTGACTATTCTTTTATATATTTTAAGTATAATATATAATTTTATGAATAAATTTATATTCATTTATAAAAACAAAAATATTATCAATATATTAAATTTTGGATATCTTACTCAAATTTGAATTAAAAATTTATTAAGATTATAGTGAATTTTATTGACGAAGAATTACTTGATGATATAGGCTTATTTAAGAGATAAACATACTTATCGAGATGTATGGATCCATGAATCCATGTGTTTATAGCGATCCTATTCATGGATTAACAAAAATATGGAAAAGCTCTATTTATCTCTGCCATTCTATGAGTATCTTCTTTTTTGCATATTGTATCACCACTCCCTTTGCTAGCATCCACTAATTTGGAACTTAATTTGAAAGCCATATAGTGATTGAGGGGGTTGAAGACCAAGAAGAGAATTATTTATCATCCAAGCATTCTCTTTACGACTAGATCCAATCTCTTGGTCCGTGCGAAAAAGAAAAAAAATTTCACGTTCTTCCTTTATTTGTAAGAGTTTTTAGTGAATAATTATTTTTACAATTAAGTAATGAGTTTATAAGTATATAAGAAATGATCTTTCCTTTAGAATCACAGGAGATGCATAAAATCTCCTATGATCTATGTAAGAGATGTGTATTTTAGTTGGCATCATAGAATTATAGGGATGTGACAAGAGTGAAGAAAACATTGAGTTGTATATATAGGGTTTTCCCTTAGTTTAAAGTTAAACACTAGTGAATATAAAAACTAAATTTGTTTTAAGGCTTGATTTTAATGGTTGTTTATTGCATGTTTTATACTTTTTTTATTAATCTTTACATTTATAGTGGATTTTATTTTTCTCATATGTGGACATAAACAAATAATGTCAAGTTAGTTTGGATTACAATGAATATTTATGCTTCAAATTATTTAACTATTACTTTATTTTAGAAAAATATATATACTTAATGTGTATAAGAATTTTTGGTGTAATGAGGTTTTATTAGAATTAACATGTAAATACAATGTATAATTTAAAATTTTAATTCCCAAATATAGATTTTATTATGGGTAAACCAGCACTCAACTAGAAGATATAAAATTCTACCTTTAAAATCCAATAATAATCGGCCAAAAAAATTCCTCCAAGAAACTTTCTAGCTATGTTGTAGCAAATCAAAGCTGTCCAAGTCTACTCCCCATAAACGAATGATGGGAAACCCCAAAAAAGAAAAGGAAAACAAGTTAAAATCAAACTTAATGCTAGCAAGGTATTTGAATGCCTTTTGTGTATTATGTGTTTAAAATATAATACAGTGTCATTTATGCGTACCCACAAAGCGATTAGGCCAGTCCTAATACTACTAAAATTTGTAATATGTTAATTAATCACTTCAACTATAAAGCTTATTTAATCATGTCTTTGAAATTTAAAATTTACTTTCAATTAAGTCCAACTTTATATTAATTTTTCAGCAAATTCATTCTTTATATATAACCAATTAGTTTCTTACCCTCTTGGAAATAGATACAAATTTACAGTTTTTATTGAAGTACGATTAAATGAATTAAACTCTTTTTTGATTCCATCCTTCATTCTCCAATTAATCAAATCATATTTACAAATCAAGATTATATATCATTAATACACAAATGTTGCCCCCAAAAACAACCTAGATTTTGTTGAGTTTTTCCTCGACATTTTGTAGCTTCAAAAGTGCTGAAATCAATCAAGTTGTCTTTCAAACCTATGAATAGGCTTGCTTTGCAAGGATCCAAACTTTTCGCATGATAATATCTAGGAATATCCATGAACATTCATCATCACGTAGATTTTAATATGCATGATGACTTGCAAAATTTTCATTATTTTACTACGTAAATAAATTATTTAGAATGCAAAAAATAAGATGTGACATATAAAATATTAAATATAATATTTTTTATGAATTATCGACAAAATATTATGTTGGTAATAAATTCCTTAAATTTTTTTTTATATTTTCATGAAAGTTGAAAAAAATAAAATAAAAAGTTTCTTATGCATTTAATATAATTTCGTAAAAAAGACTTGATATAATTTTTGAAGAAAGAGCATTACCGAACTCAATGACTAAGTTTCCATTAATCCAAATACAAAATCTGAAAAATTCAAAACCAAAATCATATAAATCCAAAATGATCCAAACATAATCTTTCGAACTATTTAATCCAAAATAACACTGAAATGATCTCACCACTAAACCCAACATGAGCGATCCACACCTTTACGCGAGTCAACAATAAATAAACCAAGTACATATTTTATTCTATTTTTGTTTTGACTTCTGACTAAAGAATGGAAAGACAAAAGAAGTCAGTCAAGCCTCCAAAGTTTATTACTGCAAGCAGCTGCTACATCCCATATTGAACCAACTGCATCAACGGCCTTTTGCTGCTTCTAATGCTGCAGCTGCTGACTTGGAAAGTCCTACACACTAAAGACCAGATCAATCAACAACTTGAAATAGATGATTATAAGATCAAATTAAAATTAGAAAACTGAGTTCATCTTGGAATAGAAAAAGATCTAATTTATAAGAACCATGATAGGTGGAAGTTATCTCCATATTTTGACGAAAAAAATCGTGTAGAAGAAGCCAAACAATATCTCATGTAAGAATGGTATAAACTAAGATGTAAACGAGACATTTATGCTCATAAATTGCTCAAATTCAACTCCAAAAAAGATTGGTTATTATCGAGTCGAGTTTGAGTTAGAGCTATTGAGCGATCCGAATTTGAGTATCTTAATGCTTGACTCAAGTAGCTTGTGAGTTTAATTAAAGTTTTTATTTATAATATATATTCATTTTAATTAGCATTGAAAAATCTTCATTCAAACTCGAATTTGAGTTTTAGCTAGAGCACAAATAAATGAGTTGCAAATTGAAGATGAGAATTAGGCTCATTTTTTATCAAATAAATGAATCGAATCAAGCTCAATCGAGCAAATTTGAGCAGTTCAATTTTTATCTTGAATCAATTTTAACTTTAAAACTGAAATTGAAAAAAGCTTAAACCAAATTTTGAACTTCAAATTTCAAGACAAAACTCAAATTTTTTTTATGACTTGAGTTCAGCTCCAGTTGATTAGGTGATTTATAACTGGCCCTTAAAAGACAATCCCAATAAATATGGGAGAAAGTTATTAGCTTGAGAAAAGCTACTAGTTATATTATTTGCAAAGAAGTAAACCAAAAATCTAGCCTAAACAATTAAAGAAGTGAGAATAGTCAAAGACGTTCAGCTCCAGTTGATTAGGTGATTTATAACTGGCCCTTAAAAGACAATCCCAATAAATATGGGAGAAAGTTATTA
>JBBYHM010373042.1:0-45098 GCA_038381775.1 Adansonia rubrostipa | reverse complement strand
TACTAGTTATATTATTTGCAAAGAAGTAAACCAAAAATCTAGCCTAAACAATTAAAGAAGTGAGAATAGTCAAAGACTTTGTTGGACCAATCAGACATCAATGCTTAGGAAGACCCAAGAAAATAGATCGTGGTGCAAAAGTGTGTGCTGGTTTTAAATTGGGATCAGCCATTATTATTATTATTATTATACTACGATGCTTCTGAAACCTCATCAGCTAAAATTTCATTTGCTTGCAATAATTATTTCAATGTTCCATGGCAAGCTGTTGAAGCCTAAAGTATAACATACATGATTTATAATATAAATTTACTGGCGATAGAGCAAAACTAAGGGAGCTAAAGAAAAAAAACTCTGTAGATAAGAAGTCTATATTTGCACCATGTTTCCGTACATGTTGAGTATAGCAGATAACAACTGGTTTCCAGCTATTTCCTTCGTTCTTTGAACCAATTCCGACCTTTTAATCTTTTTTTCCTGTAAAGAATCAAATGTACGGAAATAAATGATAAGAGACCTAAACAAGTTGTACATGACATAAAAGCAATGAAGTAAAAAAAATAAATAAATAAAAATTAAATGGCATTTAGAAATGAGAATTAGACAAAGTACTTACTTGAAAATTTTTATAGTGTTCGTTAAGGGAACCCATTTCTGAAGCACCTAAATACCTTGAAAGCATAGAAATCAATGCGGGATAGCGCATCCATGGCGATCTAGGCTTGATCTTATCTCCCTCTTGTAATCCTTTGGATATGAAAAAATCAAAATGGCCAAATACTAATATTTAAATGGCACTCACAAAATGATGTGGCGGTATATTTATTTCAATTGGAGCTTGAACAGTTAACAGTCCGAAATTGTATAAATAAATTCAATTTATCACTTGTCAACAATTTTTCTTTTTATAAATAAAAGGATCATAAGATGTTATCAACTATTTAAAAAATTATTTATAATTAAATTATGATTGCTATTTTTTCATTAAGTTGCGTAAATAAAAAAATCACAATCACAATAACAGTGCTAGCATTGTTTCATTCATTCATAGCTGTGACAAAAATGAGACAGATAATATCATATTCGTAATCGTAATTTAAATTAATAGTCTGCACACTATGCGAAAGTTGCATCTTAGTTAAGCTACTTACCTCTTAGATAATGGGTCTTAAAACTGACGATGAAACAAGGGAAGATATGAGAATTCATGCAAGAACTCCAGATAACATATTTTCTAGGTGCTGATAGATCATCGACGCCAGAATCAAAATCTGGAGAACTTGGATAAAGTTGATTAGAATCAACAGTCACCACTTCTTGCTTTCCTAATATAACCTGGCATAATAGCAAATGCCTCAATCTATTTTCATCAACCTTTGAAGACAACACACTGCAAAACATGACAAAAAATATATGAGAAATTAGTAATTTTAAGCATCAATATATTTATTTTATATCTCAAAGTTTGTTTAAAAAGAAAATGCAGTTTATCTTAAAAAAAAACATAAAACTTGTTGATTTGAAAAAAATATGTGGAATAATATCATTTATTTTCAAACATGCTACAAATATTACTTTCTTTTTATATTTATTTCGTCTCAACATTTATAGTGTGTAACGAACTAAATGGAATTGGCATAGAATAAAATGAAACCCTTTTTTAAATGCATTTTGTATGCATAAACTCAAACTACTATACACTTTTAATCAATGAATGACGAAATCATTTTCTTTTAAATTCGTTTCACCCCACCATTTATAATGTGTAATGCATGAAACCTTTGATAATGCATTTCGCATGAACAAATTTAAACCATTAAGCACTTCTAGTAAATGACAAAATAATCTTTCTTAAACATTTTTTTTCACGGGAAAAGATGTACAAGAGACTTGGTCTATTTGGAAGTGAGATTGAAGAAATTAAAACCTGTGATCATTTGAAAATTCTTTATAGTGTTTTTTCATAGTATTGCTAAACATTTAAAAGTTTTTAAATTACTTTTTTTCACCATAATTTTTTTCAACCTGAACTTTTTTTAACAGTAATCTAAACTAGTCCTAAACAAGTTCAAAACAAAACTAGCTATTACAGACATATTTGTCAAAATCTTTTAAAATTTTACTAAACACCTTTAAATATGATACCCCAATCCACTTCAATGAGGTATTTGAATTTCCTTTGTATAAAATGATTTAGAAACTTATTTTTCATGCTAAATTCATGAAACCTTGTATAAAATGATATAAAAACTTACTTCATAATAAACTCATGAAATTCATATCTCATCAGTGATATTTGAATACCATTATATATAAAGTTACTCCAATTTATTTCTTTCATCTTTAAATATTTTTTTTGGTTTGAACTCTTTTCAAAGTTATTTGATAACTTCTTGTCTATTAGATTCTCATTAATGAATATTTAATCAAATAATTTTTTTTATTTTAAAAATATTTCAACTAAAACTTTGAGAATTAATTTTGCAATATATTTTAATAATTTGGAGCCCATAATTAAAAATTATCCTAAGATACAAAAGATATAATTACAAGGAAAATTTAGCGTCCATAATTAATTGTTAGATAATTGAGTGTTGATAGCAACAAAAAAATTAAGTTGATTATTCTACTATGCCAACACTGTTGCAACTACTTATTGCTATTATTATTTGCTTCAATCAAACACAATTAATTTATCAAAAAAACAAAAACAAGTATTTGAAATGAGAAATACCCTCATGAGAAAACATGAGCCTTTACTTTCTACGTAATTTCATTAGCTTATGAGGAGCCTTTGATTTCAAAATCTAAGTTCTTATTATTCTTTCAAAAACAAAACAGAATCCAAAAAATTATAAAAAGTTATATTATTTACAAAACTTGATAATTCAAAATTATCCATAAAAAATGATAAGAAACAAAATGAAAATAGTTAAACAAAAAAGAAAATAGTTTAGAGAAAAAACTCTATTTACCCGTCAAAGGAAAGCTTTGCAGGAGATAAAGAGATGCTACTTCTATAACAATCTCTATTGTCAGCATCCTTAATATGCCAACTAAATCCATGCATCACAATCTCGCAGATCTCATCCTTAGAACCGCCATACCAACCATACTTGATATTAGCATCTCCGCCACACTTGTCGGCCACAGCCTTTGCAAAAATCTCAAAGCTTTTTTCCCGAGCTTTCAGTGACCAACTCGAATTTAAGATCTTATGAATTGCCACAATTTTTATTTTCTTAATCAAATCTGAATTTTGTCCCATGCCAGAAAAAAAGCCGTTTTTGATGGTTAACTCCGCAAAACTTAATTCTTGTACTTTAATCAAATCATTTTTGATAGGCAATTCGAAACTGTAACCTGAATCAATCTCACGATCGATTTCAGGCTTAGGGTTTAAGATCTCATCTTTGTTAATAATCTCTGACACTTCATCTTCTTCAACAATTTGACTCATCTTAAGTCTTTTAAAAAATCAATGAGGATGAAGAAAATGAGTTTTTTTGTTATAAAGAAAAATAGAGTTAAACTTCCTTGCAAAGAGGTGGCTGTTGTTACATAATGTATGTATTTATTTAGGAGTTCATAGATTTATAAAGTTTGACTAAATGGTACCTTTTAGTTTTTTTTATGCATATATAAATAAAAAATTATTTAAATTGTTTAAAAAATAGAGTGCTTTAATGTGATGAATGGAAATTACATGCTTTATTGTCTTGTATAGAACACGATTAAGGCAGTACAACTTTATTTTACAAAGATGCCAAAGTAAATGAAACCAAATATCTAGATAACCTTACATTTTAGAGAAATTAAAGGAATCTATTCTAGAAGTGAGATTGATTCCATTGCATAGAAGGGCATTTTGGATGTTTAAACATAAATAAAAAAAATAAGTTGTAATTAAAATAATGCTATTTTTTTGGTTGATTCAAACATATAACAGTATTATTAATGAAAAGAGAAAATATAAAAATGCTGCAGTGATAACAACAAAGGTCAGCCCATTACAACTAACAACATGACTAATTGAGTTAATGATACCAACTAAATAAAATTAAATTTAAGCTATTATAATAAAATAACATTATAAGCATTTAGGTTTTTAGTTTTAAAAGATAATGGTCACTAAAATACTACTCAATATATATTTTAAGTTTTTTAGAAAATAATTACTCAAATATATTTTTAACTTATTATTTTTAAAATATAATATTTTTATTTTTAAAAAATATTTTTTCAGCCATAGTTTTAAGTGTGATAAATTTAATGTTATCAATGCCGTTTAAAATTTTTATTAGCGAACCTAGTAGGATGATGAATATAATAAAAATATTAAAATATTTATAATAAAAATACATATTTTTTTATTTGTTTATAAAATTTAAATGTTCCACTATTAATTTATAAAATAAAGACTCATAAATAGTGTTATAAATGAGATACTAAAACTAATAACCTACTTGTGTTATTTTCAAACAAAACTTGAATTCGGCTAGATCATTATTGAGTCGAGTAGTAAACCTATCCATGAGCTGAGCTATGGCCAAAAAATTTTAATTTTTTTTTTGTCCTAGGTCTAGGTCATGACAGGAATGGGCAAGCTGGAGAGCCCATTTCATTTTTTATTACATTATTGAAATATTATTTTTTACTAGTAATAACATCTTGTATAATTATATTTAAATAAAAATATTATTTTATTAAATAGTAATTTGCATCAGCTTAAATTGACAAAAACTTTTTCCAAGGTCAAACTAGTATGGACCGAGCCTGCTTGCAAAATTTTTTGTTAAAAATGATTTGACTAAAGTATATGTATCAAATTCAAAAGATTTTATCATTAGAACAAATTTTTTTTGACATGGCACAAAATTTAGGGTTGACTAAGAAAACAAAAATCATGGCAATTCATTAAAACTTCAATTCTAATGTTATATAAAAATTGAAAGATATAAATACCCTTATAGTGTTATTATTTAATTCATAAAATATTTTAAAATTTTGTCAATACCTTGATTAAGTTGGTGAAATATAAAAAATAGTCAACTATCTTTACAAAACTATTACTACCATTGCATTTAAAAACTGCTAATATATATTTTTATTTAAAGTTTTTTACCCACATAATGAGTGTGACATAATTTAGTTTAATTAACTTTTTTATTTATAAGGAAAAAGCATTCAAAGAGACCGTTTAATCAAATTTTGTAAACCTATAAACTCCTATATAAATAAATAATGTAACCACAACCTTATATTTTGTCTTTGCATCTTTCTATTAGCCACAAAAGTGTAACTTTCTTTTCTTATTATCATAAAAATATTTTTCTTCGTACCCTAGTGATTTTTAGATGACCTACTAAATCAAATTGTTATAGAAGATCAAGTGTCGATGACTATTAATAAAGATGAAATTTCAGATGTTACTTCTGAAAGCAATGATAAGATTGATTCATGTTGTAGTATCAATTTGTTTTGTCAAAATTGATTTAACCAAGGCACATAACTCAAGTTTGGAAGATACGATTATAGTGCTATTATTTACTTTATAAAATATTTGGTATTTTTGTTAGTAATTCATCACATTAACTTAGTTAGAGGTTTGATAATAGTATAGTTATATAAATATCGATTGCTAAAAGAAAAGAAAAAGAAGGAAAAAAGAAGTTAAAGTAGTTTAATGTGGCAATGGAGTAAGGGTATGGCAGTAAAGCAATTTCATTTACAAAGAAGACAAAACTAAACAAAATTAGAGAAAAAAATATATTGGAAATGCTGATAATAAAATTCAATATTTAAGGCAATGAATTATTCAGACTAAATGAAATAATAAAAAGTTATTTGATGCTTATACTATACGTAATGTTATTGATTGAGTTGATAATCCAACTCAGTTAAAGACAAAATAAAAATTAAATTTAAAAGATAATAACAAATAATAGTAGGGTATTTAGGGTTTTTAAACAAAAACTGCCACTAAAAATTAATCATTTCTTAAAGTACTTGTTTTTTTTTTTTTTAAATATCCTCTTATATTTTTAACTTATAATTTCTTTTAAAATATAATAGTTTTAAAAATGATTTTTTTATTAACAATGGAGTCTAAAAGTTCTATTAGTAGATTTAATAAGATAATACGTGTTCTTATAAGATATAATAAAAGATATTAAAAAATTAATATAATAAAAATAATTATATTTTTTAAAAATTCAATTACAAAATTTAAAAATTTTAATTATGATTTATAAAATATGGACTCATAAAACAATTACTTTGGAAGCAAGCTTGAGATAGTTGAGCTTTCATAAGCTAATATTGTTTATTTGAAAAGAAAGACTTTCCATTTTTATTACTTTCATTGTTATTAGATTAAAAAATGAATTTGTCTTTGGCATATTTTAAATTTGGCTATATATCTTGTTGGTTAAAGTTTTTTTCTTTATTAAGTATTTTATATCTAAGAGATTCAAAGATAACTAAATGTTAGATTTAAAAATGAATTTGTATTCGTCATCTTTTAAATTTGGCTAGAAATCTCATTGGTTCATTTTTTTTAAAGTATTTCCTATTTAAGAGATTCTAGGATACCTCATGGACAGAAAATTAATGGAAGGTGTCATCTTAATAAATCTAATAATGCAAAATAAGGGATACGATAAAATTTAATAATGCAAAATAAAAAATACCTAATAAAGACAAAATTTAATACTAGGAAATAGTTAATTAATTTCCTATTAGGTGTTTAGTAATGGGGGGGACCCATCCTAATAAATTTTTATTAGGTATTCTAGCTAAATAGGAAATTAATTAGGTATTTCCTTAATAAAAATTTATTAGGTATTTCCTTATTTGGCTAGAATACCTAATAAAAATTTATGAGGAAATTAATTATGTATTTCATTATTAAATTTGCTTATTAGGAATTAACAAAGAAATTAATTAGTAAATTAAATCATAAAATTTATTAGCAATTTCCTTATTAGTATTTCCTTATTTGGCTAGAATACATTATTAGGTATTTATTAAGTATTTACTTATTAGGTATTTCCTATTTTCATTAATTAGGTATTTCCTTATTTGGTTAGAATGCCTAATAAAAATTTATTAGGAAATTAATTAGGTATTTCCTTAGTAAATTTACTTTTTAGGAAATTTATTAGGAAATAAAATTGATTACATTTAGTACATTTATTAAGTATTTTCTTATTTGGCTAGAATAACATATTAAATTGATTAAATTTGTTAGGTGTTTCCTTATTAAATTCATTATTAAATTTTTAGGAAATTAATTAGGCATTTATTAGGCTAGAATACCTAAGAAAAATTTATTAGGATGGGTATCCTCTATTACTAAATATCTAATAAAAATACCTAATAAAAATATCTAATAGGTAATTAATTAGGTATTTCCTATTTTGCATTATTAAATTATTTCTTTATTAGGTATTTTCTATTTTGAGTTATTAAATTTATTAGGATGGATCACCTCCATTAATTTTCTGTCCATTAATTATCCTATAATCTCTTAAATAGGAAATACCCTATAACAAAAATAATTTAAACAATCACATTTCTAGCCAAAATTAAAAGATGCAAAAGTCAAATTCATTTTTAATTCTAAAGACAATAAAAGTAAAAAAAAAAAAAGGAAAGTCTTTCTTTCCAAATAAACAATATTAGCATTGCAAAAGCATGGCTATCTCAAAGCTTGCTTCCAAAGTAATTTTTTTTTATGAGTCCATATTTTATAAATCATAGTTGGTATTTTTAAATTTTATAATTGAATTTAAAAAATAATACATATTTTTATTAGACTAATTTTATTATCTTTTATTATATCTCATGAGAATACGTGTTATCTTGTTAAATCTACCAGTAGAATTTTTAAACTCCATTGATTATAAAAATATTATATCTTAAAGAAAAATTATAAGTAAAAAATATAAGAGGGTAGCTTTTTTCAAAAAAAAAGTATATTAGAAAAGTGAGTAATTTTTAACGACAGTTAAAAACCCTTAAATACCCTAATGTTATATATTATTATAATTTAAATTTAAGTTTTTATATTTTCTTTAACTGAGTTAGATCATCAAATCAATCAATGATATTACTTATAGTACAGGCATCAAATAACCTTTTATTATTCCATCTCTATCAATAGTCATCAACACTTGATTTTCCATAAACAATTGATTCATCAGGTCGTTTAAGAAAAACCATGGTATGAAGAAAAATATTTTTTATGACAAAAAGAAAAGCAATTTATACTTTTGTGGCTTATAGAAAGATGCAAAGACAAAATATATGATTACAGTTACATTATTTATTTATATGGGAGCATATAGGTTTACAACGTTTGATTAAACCATTTCTTTAAATGATTTTTTTTATAGTAGTAGACCTATGAACAGGTCCAGTGTTTGACTCGATAATAATCTAGTTGAATTAGATTTTTTTTTTTTTTAGAAGAATATGAGTAAATTAAAAGTACAAGTGTCTTGTTCATACCACTATTTATGAGTCCTTACTTTATAAATTAATGGTGGAACTTTTAAATTTTATAAATGAATTAAAAAATAATATGTATTTTTATTATATTAAATATTTTAATACTTTTTGTTACATTTTATAAGAACATGTGTTATCATAGTAAATTTTCTAATAATAATTTCAAACTCCGTTAATAATATTAAAATCTTTCACACCTAAAGCCATGGGTAAAAGAATAATAATTTAAAAAATATACGTGAGCAGTTTTTTTAAAAAAAATTAAAATATATTGTGAGTAGTCTTTTAGTGGCCAATATTTTTTTAAAATTAAAAGCCTAAATACTTATACTTTTATTTCTACTATAATAGCTTAAATTTAATTTTTTGCACTTTCCTTGATTTAGTTCATACCATTAACTCAATTAGTCATATTGGTGGTTGTAATGTTTTGACCTCTGCTATCATTACAGCAGCCTTTTTGTATTTTCTCTTTTCAATAATAATATTGTTAGATGTTTGAAAGAGCAAAACAAATATCGAATAACTTTTATTTTTTATTTATGATTAAACATCCAAAATTCCCTTCTATGTAACGAAATCAATCTCACTTCTAATTTCTCTAAAATGTAAGGCTATCTAGATATTTGATTTCACTTTAGATTCTAGAACAGATTTCATTTTTATTATTATGATTTATGACTATTGATAAAGATGAAATTTCGATGCTACATAAAGGAATGACGAGATTGATGCAAGTTATAGTTTCAATTTTTTTTTGTCAAAAACGACTTGACTAAGGTATATGAATCAAGTTCGAAAGATACCTTTATTGTGTTATTATTTACTTTATAAAATATTTGATAATTTTGTTAATACTTTGATTGAATTGTTGTCCCTTAATTTATGACATTAACTCAGTTATAGATTTTATAATAGTATAGTTATATAAATACAGATTTGTTAAAAGAAAAGAGAAAAGAAAAAAAATAGTTAAGGTAGTTTAATATGGCAGTGGAGTAAGGGTGAGGCAACAAATTGATTTTTTTAACGAAGAAGACGAAGCTAAACAAAATAAAAAAGAATTGGAAATGCTGATAATAAAATTTAATATTTAACGGAGTGAATTATTCAAACTAAATCAAATAATAAAAAGTTATTTGGTGCCTATACTATATGCAATGTCATTGATTATATTGACAACCCAACTCGGTTAAAGAAAACAAAAAAAATTAAATAATAATAATAATAATAATAACATTAGGGTATTTAGGGTTTTTTAAAAAGAACTTTCATTAAAAGTTACACACTTTTTTAACATATTTTTTATTTTAAAAAAATTGCCCTCTTATATTTTTAACTTATACTTTCTTTTAAAATACAATATTTTTAAAAATTATTTTTTATTATCAATGGAGTTTAAAAATTCTATTAACAAATTTAACAAGATATCACGTGTTCCTATGAGATATAATAAAAGATATTAAAAAATTAATGTAATAAAAAAGAGTTATTATTTTTAAATTCGTTTATAAAATTTAAAAATTTCAACTATGATTTATAAAATATGGACTCATAAAAAAACAATTACTTTGAATGCAAGCTTGAAATAGTTATGCTTTAGTAATAGTAATATTGTTTATTTGGGAAGAAAGACTTTCCATTTTTATTTTTGTTAATAGATTTAAAAATGAATTTATCTTTTGCATCTTTTAAATTTGACTAGAAATCTACTTGCTTAAGTTTTTCTTTATTAGGTATTTCCTATTTAAGAGATTCTAGGATAACTAATGGACAAAAAATTAATGGAGGGTAGCCAGATCCATCCTGGAATCTCTTAAATAGGAAATTTAATAGATTTACAAATGAACTTGTCTTTGGCATCCTTTAAATTCGCTAAAAATTTGAATGGTTAAGTTTTTTTCGTTATTACGTATTTCCTAGTTAAGAGATTCCAAGAAGGGTTTTGACAAAAAATTAATGGATGGGGATTGGATCCACCCAAGAATCTTTTAATTAATAAATACCTAATAACAAAAAATAATAATAATAGCCAACCATATCTTTAGCCAAATTTAAAAAATGCCAAAGATAATTTCATTTTTAAATCTTTTAAATTTCCTGTTTCTGAGTTTCAAGGATGGATCTAGCTTCCCTCCATTAATTTTCTTTCCATTGGTTATCTTGGAATCTTTTAAACAGGAAATATCTAATAAAGAAAAAGCTTAACCAACCAGATTTCTATCCAAATTTAAAAGATGCCAAAGACAAATACATTTTTAGATTTAACAATAAAATAATAATAAAATTGGATAGTCTTTCTTTCAAAATAAACAATATTAGTATTACAAAAGTACAATTTAAATGATTATATCCCGGACATCGTATGTCCCTTTTTCGAATTTGGTTAAGTAGGTTTACACAAAAATTTAAAATAGAACTGAAAACATGAAGATGGTGTATCGAAACTTGCCAAAAGCCTTAATGGATTATCTTACAACCATTTGATCGATCCAAACAAACAAGAGAAGGTATGGAATCTAAAAAATCATACCTCAATCCATAGATAGCCATATTAATGAATTCACAACGTTCTCTACTTCGTTCTAAAACACCAAACACGATTGTTGCAAACAAAAGCTGTCCAAGCGTCCAGCCTTTACAATGATCTATATGGATGAATTAAAAAACCTTGCAAAGGTTGAAACTATATCTTGTAGAGAGTCGTGCTAGCAGTTTAGGTTTCCTCAGCCTTCACTTTGGAAAGGAATCTACACCTCAAGACTTAAAGAAGAAGAGAAAATATTTTTTCTTAGATTCAGGGGTAGTGGCATAAAAACACCAAAGTGTCACAACTTCTCCTCGAGATAATTCTAAATGGCACCTAGGGTTATTCCTTGGGTTAAAGTAACGCCAATATGTGCCTTAAATACCTAGGTTTCAAGTGCAACCCAATTTTCTATTATTTGCACTATAGCCCTTTGTCTTTGAAAAATTCAAATTGAACGTGAGTAACTTTTACTCTTTAGGTGTTTAAGCCCAGTCTTTTTTAATTTTCCATAACTCACCCTAATTTGTGTGAGCTATTAGGCCTCCATCACATTGGTAGTAAATATAAATGATTTGATTAAGAATAATTATATTTATAGACCAAGATTGGTATCTTGCAATGCATCATGGCCACCCAATGTGTAGAAAGTATCAAAATAGTTTTGACAAACCCTTAAGTGTATAGTATCTCAATGTAGTTTAATCCTTTTATCAAATATTCCAGAATGGCTAAGAGCTTGGTGTAGTATTTACTCTTGACCTTTTCCATATTAGTATGCAACCATTATGTGTTAACTCCATGATCAATATTTCCTTGGCCAATGACTTTGAGTTAACACAGGCCATGAACAATTGAGATTTGTTCCCTCATATCACTTTGGGGGTCAAATCCCCTTTGGACCACTCATCCACCTTTAGTATGCTCCATGTCATACCCAAAACCACCCTACCATAAGCATCTATCTATTGTAAACCATTTCGTGATGATCTTTGAGTACACAAATTCATATACAAGATAACCGAGTGTCACAAGTCTGAGGATCACTTACACTATGAACACATGAGAGCATTTTCATAGACATTTGGGTTAAATACCATATGAAACTCTCATAGCTGGTTAAGTTTAATGAACTCGTTCTTATAACAAGCACAATTATGCTATCCTCAAGTATCTTCATACTTCAACTAATGAGATTAAAAGGTTGCATGCATTAAACGCATAAAGGTTTAGCATAAGTTGGTCTTTGTGCATTGTTAATGCCATTTCTTGATAATACGATAACGAGGAATGTTTCTAGAAACATGGCTTTGATGCATAAGGATCTCATCATCATAACTCATTACATACTTTACAAGGCCACTATGTTTAAAGGGCATTATCTATATAAGATATAAATAACTATTATTAAATAATCTTATGGATAAAGAAATATCTTGTATTACATTAAGAATATCATAATATATATTACATGAAAATACTAATAGCTAGTGCATTGCAAGCTCAAGCGATTGGCTTGTTAGGCTTACTCTAACACAACTATCTTAAGCTTGCTTCCAAAGTAATTGTTTAGGAGTCCATAGTTTATAAATCATAGTTGGAATTTTTAAATTTTATAAATAAATTTTTAAAAAATAATAACCATTTTTATTATATTAATTTTTTAATATATTTTATTATATCTTATAATAACATGTCTTATCTTGTTCAATCTACCAATAGAATTTTAAAAACCTCAATGTGATAAAAAGAAGAAAAAAGAAAGAAAATATAAACTAGTTTGAGCATTTTTTCGAAGTGAAAATCTTATTTTTAGCTTGAAGGTCCAACTCCCCTCCATAAATTTTTGTGTATTAGTATCCAATGCAAGCTCAATCACCATTCATAAGTATGACTTACAATTCATGGATGGATCTTATAAATGTGAATGCTGATTACTAGTATACTTAAAAGTAATGGACAAAAGAATAATTGATGAGATCTCAACTCTTGGAAGAAAACTTAAGCTAAATGTGAGATTCTAGTTTTGAAAATGATGCTCAAACTAGATTTTTTTTTCTTCTTTTTATTACAATGGAATAGAACATCCTAGGAGTTCCTTGGCTATTCTTTTATATATTTTAAGTATAATATATAATTTTACAAATAAAGTTATATTCATCTATAAAAACAAAAAAAATTATAAATATATTAAAATTTTTGGATATCTTACTCAATTTTGAATTGAAAATTTATTTAGATTCAAGGGAATATTATTGGTAGAGAATTACTTGATGATATAGGCTTATTTGAGAGATAAACATGCTTATCGAGATGTATGGATCCATGAATCTATGTGTCTATATCGATTCTATTCATGGATTAATGAAAATGTGCAAAAGCTCTATTTGCCTCTGCCATTCTATAACTCTTTTCATTTTTGTGTATGGCATTGCCACTCTCTCTGGCAACATCCACTAATTTGAAACTTAATTTTTAAACTATATTATGACTGAGAGAGTCAAAGACCAAGAAGTGAATTATTTATCAGCCAACTATTCTTGTTATGGCTAGATCTAATCTCCTGATCTTTGGGGAAAGAAAAATGAATTTCATGCTCTTCCTTTATTTGTAAGAGTATTTAGTGAATAATTATTTTTACAATTATGTAATGACTTTATAAATATATGAAATAATGTTTCCTTTAGAATCACAAGAGATGCATTTAATTTCCTATGATCTATATAAGAGATGTGTATTTTATTTGGCATCATAGAATTATGGGGATATGATAGGAGTAAAGAAAAAAATCGAGTTGCATATATAGGGTATTCCAGTAGTTTAAAGTCAAACATTAGTGAATATAAAAACTAAATTTGTTCTAACATTTGATTTTATTGGTTGTTCATTGCACATATTATACTTTTCTATTAATCTTTATGTTTATAGTGGATTTTATTTTTCTCATATGTTGATGGAGATAAATAATGTTAGTTAGTTTAGATTACAATAAATATTTGTAACTTAAAATTATTTAATTATTACTTTATTTCATAAAAATAAATATAATTAATGTGTATAAGAATTCTTGAAGTAACAATGTTTTATGAGAATTAACATATAAATACAACATATAATTTAAAGTTTTCATTCCCAAATATAGATATTATTTTGTGTAAACTAGCATTAAACTAGAAGATATAAAATTCTACCTTTAAAACCCAATCGTAATCGGCCAAAAAAGTTCCTCCAAGAAACTTTCTAGCTATGTTGTAGCAAATCAAAGCTATCCAAGTCTAATCCCCACAAACGAATGATGAAAAATCTCAAAGGAGTAAAGAAAAACAAGTTATAATCGAACTTACTATGTATTCGAATGCCTTTTGTGTATTATGTGTGTATAATATAATGGACTGTCATTTATGTGTACCTACAAAGTGATTAGGCCAGTCCTATAATTACTTACCCATTAAAGGAAAGCTTTGCAGGAGATAAAGAGAAGCTACGTTTATAACAATCTCTATTGTCAGCCTCCTTAATATACCAACTAAATCCATGCATCACAATCTCACAGATCTCATCCTTAGAAGCAGCATGCCAACCATACTTGATATTAGCATATCCTCCGCACTTCTCGGCCACAACCTTTGCCAAAATCTCAAAGCTTTTTTCCTAAGCTTTCAATGACCAACCCAAATTTAAGATCTCATGAATTGCAACAATTTTTGTTTTCTTAATCAAATTTGAACAAATTTGAATTTTGTCCTATGCCAAAAAAAAGCTATTTTTAATGGTTAAATCTTTAAAACTTGATTCTTGTACTTTAATCAATTCATTTTTTGGAGAAAATTCGAAACTATAACCTAAATCAATCTCATCATTGATTTCAAGCTGAGGGTTTAAGATGCCATCTTTGTTAATAATCTCTGACACTTCATCTTCTTCAACAATTTGACTCATCTTAAGTCTTTTAAAAATCACCAAGGATAAAGAAAAATGACCTTTTTATAAAGAAGAATAGACTTAAACTTCCTTGCAAAGAGAAGGCTACTGTTACATAGTGTATGCATTTATTTCGGAGTTCATGGATTTACAAAATTTGACTGAATGGTACCTTTCAATTTTTTCATATATAAAATTATTTAAATTGTTAAAAGAAAAAGAAAAAATTCGAGCGCTTTAATGTGATAAATGGAAATTATACAGTTCTATTGTGTTGCATGGAGCACGGTTGAGGCAGTAAAGCCTTATTTTACAAAGATAAATGAAACTAAATGTCTAGATAACCTTACCTTTTAGTGAAATCAAAGGAATGTATTCTAGAAGAGAGATTGATTCGATTACATAGAAGAACATTTTGTATGTTTAAACATAAATAAAAAAATTAAGTTATAATTAAATAAATAGTAAAAAATTATTTGATAACGCTATTTTTTTGGGGTTCATTCAAATAGATAACAAGATTATTAATGAAAAGAGAAAATATAAAAAAGCTACAGTGATGACAACAAAGGTCGACACATTACAACTAACAACATGACTAATTGAGTTAATGATATCAGCTAAATTAAGGAAAGTACAAAAAATTAAATTTAAGCTATTATAATAAAATAACATTATGAGCATTTAGTTTTTAGTTTTAAAAAATAATGGTCACTAAAATACTACTCACAATATATACTTTAATTTTTTTTAAAAAAAAATTACTCACACATATTTTTTTAACTTATTATTTTTTAAATATAATATTTTTATTTTTAAAAAATATTTTTTCACCCACAGTTTTAAGTGCGTTAAATTTAATGTTATCAATGGCATTTAAAATTTTTATTAGCGAACTTAGTAGGATCATGAATATAATAAAAATATTAAAATATTTATAATAAAAATACATATTTTTTCATTTGTTTATAAAATTTAAATGTTTCACTTTTAATTTATAAAATAAGGATTCATAAATAATGTTATAAACGAGATACTTATACTAGTAACCTACTTGTGTTCTTTTCAAACAAAACTCGAATTCAGTTAGATCATTATTGAGTCAAACAGTAAACCTATCCACGAGCTGAGCTATGGCCAAAAATTTTATTTTATTTTTTGTCTAGGTCTAGGTCAGGCTAGGAATAGGCAAGGCCAAAAGGCCATTTCACTGTTGTTACATTACTAAAATATTATTTTTTAGTAATAATAACATCTATTATAATTAAATTTAAATAAAAATATTATTTTATTATTAAATAGTAATTTGTATCAACTCGAATTCACAAAAACTTTCTCCAAGGTCAAACTAGTATGGACCGAGCCTACTTGCCCAGTAGTTAGATAGATCTATCAAGCAACTAGAGCTATCAGGGAAGCCAAATTCGAGTATGTTAATGTTTGACTTAAGTAGCTTGCGAACCTAATCGAGCTTTTTAAGTTTAATATATATTTTATTTTAATTAGTATTAAAAATCTCAGTTCAGACTCGAGTTAATATGTTCCCTCAATTTCAAATTGAAGATTCAGGGGCTTTTTAATAGTTTAACTTTTTTTAATTTTAAATTTAGTCACGAAATAGGAAACCTTTTATAGTTGTAGGCTTGGCTCAATATGAGTCCAATATGTGATAAGATTTTTCTAGCCCAAATTTGGTAGAAAAATTATTTTTATTATCATATACTTTTATGTTAATTTTAAAATATTAATATGAAATAATTTGTTGATATTTAGTTACATTTTGAGTAATAACAAACTTAAATAAGTTTTAATGAATGACTTGAGCTTTAGGTAAGTTTTAAAGATATCAATCGAATTTGGTTTGAACTTATAATATTTACTTCATTCTTGTTCATGGGCAAAACGATCCTTGAAACTTAAAACCGGTCACTCGAAATGAATTTTCTAACTTGAGGTTCACTCATTATTATTTTATTAATATAAAATTAGTTTATTAAAAATTTAATTTCAACATATATTTATAAATACTATATTATCCCACACTCACACCCACTATGTTGGTGGGAGGAAAAGTTTTAAGTAAAAAGTTTAACGGTTCTTATAATGGAATGGAACGATAGTTTTGTAAGTCAGTCATAGATTTTTTTTTTTTTTTAAGATATTGGTATTTCTTTTTTTTTTTTTTTTGTTTTACGAAGTGATAATATTATCAAGAAAGTTGATAAGTCTTTTTTTTTTTTTAAATATCTATATCTATTTATACTATTATAAAACCTTTGACTGAGTTGGTATCATGGTCAATTGATACCAACAAAAATACCAAATATTTTATAAATTAAATAATAACACTATAAGGGTATTTATTTCTTTCAATTTTGTATATAATATATTTTTATTAAATGCATATCTTCAAAATACTACCACTTCCTAGAAAAAAAGTACCATTATTTAAAAACAACCATCACTCCCTTACAAAATAATCCTTCCATTACGAAGAAGAGCTAAATTATATACTTTTTAATTTAAAATTTTTCTTCTACCCACATAAAGGGTGTGACACAATCTAATTTAAATAAAATTTTTATTTATTAAAGAAAAACAAAAGAGGTGGTTATCAAACTTTGTAAACCTATAAACTCCTAAATAAATAAAAAGTTGGGGTTGACTAAAAAAATCATCGCAATTCATAAGAACTTTAATTCTAGTATTATATAAAAAAATTGAATGACATAATATTCTTATACTATTATTATTTAATTTATAAAATATTTAGTATTTTTCAATGCCAACCTGGATTGGTGAATTAATTAAAAAAAACCTTATCAATTCTCTTGAGCAAACTACAATTTCATATAAAAAAAAGAAAAAAAACTACTGCTCCCTTACAAAATTTTCATTCCAAAAAGATGTTAAAATATATATTTTTTACTTAAAATTTTTTCTTCCACCCATATATAGGCATGACAAAATCTAATTTAAAAAACTCTTTAATTAATAGGAAAAACATTGAAAAGACAATTTAATCAAACTTTTAAATCTATAAGCTCCTAAATAAGTAAATAACAGAATTGCAACCTTATGTTTCATCCTTGCCTTTTTCCTTAGTTGCGGAAGCACAGCTCTCATTTCTTTTTATTAAAAAAAAATATTTTTCTTTGTTCTCTTGTGATTTTTAAATGACTTGATGAATCAAATTGTTGTAGAAGATAAGATGTCAATGATTATCGATAAAACTGAAAATTTCAGATGCTACATTGGAAAGCGATGACAAAATTGATTTCGGTTATAATTTCGAGTTTTTTGACAAAAATGATTGGACTAAGGTAAATGAATCAAGTTCGAAAAACTTGATCATCAGAAAGAAGCCTTTTTCTGGCATGGAACAAAATTCGAAGTTGATTAAGAAAACAAAAATTGTGGTAATCATAAGAATTTCAATTCTAGTATTATAAAAAAAACTGAAAGACAGAAATGCACTTGTAGTGTTTATCATCTAATTTATAAAATATTTGATATGAATTGGTGATTAAAAAGTAAAAAAAAAAAAAAACTTGTTGGATATCAAAGATAAATGAAAAAATGTATAATATGAAATATTTATATCAATATGTGAGTTATCATACATAGATACACGATACAAAATTACTTTACACAATTAATATCTGAGGTGAATGAGAAATTGTTCTTATTATGTACACATGAATTGGATTTAGGCTTGGGTTAAAAGTCAAGTAGGCTTTATCCGGTAAGAGTTTAGTTCGTTAACCCGCCCTGTTGTCTGCCATTAAACTTTCGGTAACAGTCTTAAAATTAAATTTTCATTTTTCTTTGCCGTTTCATAAAATTACTTTGTTGAAACATTGACTTTGATGGCATTAAAGCCATTGTATGAAATGTTGGCATTAAATTGCCTTAATTCATAAAGTGTTTCAGTTTTTTCTTTCAATGGCATTAAAGCCAAAGTCTGAAGTTGATGTTTTTTGGAGGGTTTTGACGTATGCTAAGAAAAATTCATATAATAGGATTAGATATCTTAGAAAATCAGTTCGTCTATCTTCATCTAATTTGTGTTGTTTCGAGAAAGAAAAATTTATTACAATCTTTGGTTCGTAGTGTTATCGCTTAAAAGTGCTATCGACCTATAACGAGAAAGAGGTCTGAGAGACGTATTGTTGAATCTATCGAGTACATTTGGGCAAGTAATAAACTTCTTAAGGTCAAAAGTTGCAAACTATGATTCGATTAGATCTTGTTTTTTTAATTTTTTCTGATAAAATTATCTTTCATGTAACTTTTTTTCTAATATTCTCATTAATTAAGAGTAGTGTTGTATAATGAGTTATTGTTTTACAGTATTTTAATTTAGACAGATTACCAACATGAAAATTTCGAACAACTTAAGGCGTTTATAGTATTTTAATATACTAGTTTTCTCAATTCTGCTATGTTTAATATATCTAATAGTCATGTTACTGATATGTTTAATTAGCATTGGCTATCAATCTATATTTTTTGATTTCGTTTCTTGAATTACTAATTGCTTAAGTATATTATATCATGCTTATACTAATATGGTCTCCTAAACTTTTATAAACATTGTCAATTACGACTATATACATAACTACACGCTTTTTTCTTTTGAAGTTCTAGGGAAAGGTTCTTAAGGTAAGATTTGGGTAAGGTTGGGGTGCAACCGGGTGAATCGGTTGCAATAATGTTGTTGTTTTTTTTTAAAAAAAAAAAATTTTACATATATTATTATATAATAATACATAAAATTATTAAAATTACATAAATATATTATAAGTTACATAAATCATTACCATTAAAAAGAAAAATTTAAAATTACCAATAAATATTATAGTTACATAAATTATATTATCTATTACATAAATTATTATAATTGGTAATATAACTTAATATTATATATTTTTATTATAATTACATGTATACATTATTTACATACATAAATTATAATAAAAGATAATAAAAGTTGTAATACATAAATTTATTATATTTATATTAAGGTTTTGCAAGTTACTAAAATTTATTACAATTAAGTAATAGAAAATAGTACCATATAAACCATTATAATTACATAAATTATATTATCTATTACACATCTATATTACCAAAGGTAATGTGAATAAGTATTACACATTTTTTTTTACAATTACACATAAACATTATTTACTTACAAAAATTATGATAAAAGATCATAAAAGTTGTAATATATAAATTTATTATATTTACATAAAAATTTTATAAGTTACATAAATATATTATCAACAGGTAATAAGAAGTATTATATCAAAAAATTTTATACTTACATAAATTATATTATCTATAACATATATTTATTACCATAGGTAATAAATATACGTATTAAATATTTTTCTGTAATTTTTGTTATATGTAATGTATCTGTGTAAAAAATCTTGGAAGGTAATATATATGTAATTTGTTACATATAAATATTATTGAATTTACATATATATATATTGCCGATTTACATAAAAATATTATCAAATCTATAATATATGTATGTGAATATTTTTTTAAGAAAATTAACTATAATTTTTTAAAAATTATTTTTATTATTTATTAAATATATTATATGTGTGAGAAATTAATTTTTGTAATAATTTTTAAAGTAAAAAAGTTTTAATATTTTTTTAGTTTAATAATTTATTTGGATGTATTAGTAATAATTATTTTATATTGAGAAAAAATTAATTTTTTGATTAAATTTATAATTTTAATTAGTTGGTAAAATTACAACTAAACATTAAAAAAATTACATATAAATATTACAATTTATATAATGTTTATATGTAATTTGTGTTATGTGTAATGTATTTATGTAAAGAATCTTTTAAGGTAATATATGTATATAATTTATTATATACAAACATTACTAAATTTATATACAAACATTATATATTTACATAAAAATATTAATAAATCTGTCATATATATATGTAAAATATTTCTTTAAGAAAATTAATTATAATTTTCTAGAAATTGGTTTTTATTCTTTATTATATATATTTTATGAGTGAAAAATTCATTTTTGTAGTAATTTTTGAAGTGAAAAAAGTTTTCATATTTTTTTAGTTTAATAATCTATTTGGATATATTAGTAATAATTATATTATATTAAGAAAAAATTAATTTTTTGATAAATTTATATTTTTTATTAGTTGATAAAATTACAACTAAATATTACAAAAATTACACATAAATATTACAATTTACATAATATTTATGTGTAATTTTTATTACATGTAATATTTTTGTGTAAAAAATCTTTGAGGATAATATATGTAATGTATTTGTATAAGAAATCTTTGAAAGTAATATTTGTATGTAATTTGTTACATAAAAATATTACCTGCTTACATACAATCATTAAAAGGTTTACATAAAAATATAACCAAATATATAATACATTATGTAAAACATTCTTTTAAGAAAATTAACTTTAATTTTTTCAAAATTATTTTTTGTTTTTTATTAAATATATTATATATGAAGGTTTTATATTATATATACAATACATGTTATATACATAATATATTATATATATTATATATAAATTATATATATTAAAAAATTAAAAGAATATATATTATATATGATATATGATATATAATATAAATTATATATAAATTATGCATATTATATATAATATATGTTATATAATACATATATAATATATAATATATAATATTTTGAACATTATATAATAATATATTTTATATAATAAAAATAAAAAATATTTTACACCAAATAATGAATTACTATTTAAAAACTATTATATATTAAAAAATATTTATTTTAAATCTCAAATTATTTTTGATATAATTAAAAATAATATATATAATATATATTTTATATAAACTATATAATATATATTATAGTAATATATATCATATAATAAAAATAGAAATATTTTTATTAAATCTTAAATTATTATTTAAAAATAATAAAAAGTAAAAATATTTTATATTAAATTATTTAAAATAATAATAATAAAAATATATTTGATATTAAATGCTGGAGTAAGAAAAATATTTAGGGAGAATTACAAAAAATTGAAAGGCAACAATAATTATTGAAAAAATAAAACCATGAAAAATTAATTTTAGAAAAAGAAATAGTAATTATTAGAAATATTAACAAGAAAATTGTAATTACCAATTGCCCTTGTTTTTCATTTAATCTTTTGGTTGCTTTTTTCTTGGCAGTAATTTAGTGAAGGTTATAAATTATATATATTAAATTATAATATGTATTATTTACTATTTATTTTTTGTTTGTAATTTTTGGGATTAAAAATTTTTACTTAAAAAAAGATATTCAAAGATAGCGAGTTATGATTATCTCACTATACAAGACTAATCAACTGTATTTTTTATATTTTCCTTATAAGTTTTTTTTTTTTTTTTTGCTTCCATTGAAAAGTCATCCTCTAACTATATAAGAATAATTAGCTTTAGCATATATGAAGCCATGCTTAAGGTGATGTCGATCATACATGAACACAAATAATTTATATACATGCTTTAGCATTTTTTTATATTTTTTATACTTTATTATATATAATATATTATTATATTATATCTATAATATTACATTATATTACATATGTATTATATAATATATGTTATATGTAATATGTATAATATATATTATTTTTAATTCGAGAAAAGTAATTTGATTTAATGTTAATATTTTTTAATTTTTATTATTTTTTATATTAATCAAGTATTTAATATAATTCAAGTTTATTTTATTATTCGAGATTATATATTTAAAATCTCGAATTATTATATAAAAATAATAAAAATATTTTATATAAAGTCTTGAATTATTATATAAAAATAATAAAATAAAAAATTTATATTAAATTTCAAATTACTATATAAAAAATAGTAACTAAATGTATGAATGACTATAATTGAATGTATGAAATACTATAATTAAATGCATGACACACCATAACTAAATGTACGTATGATTATAACTAAATATACGACTCACCATAACTAAATATATAAAATGAATATAACTAAATGTACAAACCGACCCTCACTAAATTGCTGCCGAGACAAAGGCAGCCAAAAGATAAGAAAAAAAATGATGATAAAATGGTAAGTATAGTTTTTTCAATAATTCTAATAATTATTATTATTTTTTAAAATTATTTTTTTCACTTTATGCTTTTAATAATATTTATAGCATTTTACTTTTTTTTGACATTTTCCTTTCATCCAGTTAATAGATTAACCAAGTTTTATTTTTCCTTTTCAACGAACGGCTCAGATAAAGTGATTTAGATCCAATGGCTCCTTTTATTTTAAGTTGATAAGAAGCATATCCTAACAGCTGATTTTATAATTTTCCTTTCTTTTAAGATGGGAAAAAATCATATCGATTGAATGGGAAATTAGGCACTTGTCAAATCCGAAAAATAACAAAGAAGTAAATCTTTATTGAATTGATAAAAAAATCAATTTTAAATTCATTTTTATTATTTAAGATATTTTTATAAATGATGAGATTTAAATATTTAATTTTTAATTTTTTAATTTTATATTAAAGATTATATCATTAATTAAAAAAATATATTGTTATAAATATTTATTATATTTAATATATATTTAATATCAAAAATCATTTTTTAATAATGTTTTCTTAATTGAATCACCTGATTAAACCAATTAAACCTATAATTGAACTGAAGTTAAAATACCCACCAATTCAAACCCCGATTTACATCAATTAGCATGGTTCTCCGTGATATAATATACATATTCATTTTTTTTTTCAAATCAAGAAAATATATTTCAAAAGGAAGATGTTTCTACGTTTAACAAAGAATGTAATCACTTCAAGACAATGTTAATTGAAAGAAAAAAAATAGTTGAGTTAGCTCCAATATGGGTTAAAATTACTTGTTCTTGAAATCTCGTTTTTCATGACATGTATTGATTGTCAATCAATTGATTTTATGCAATTTGTCATACTTGGAATCTGCACTTGGGTTAGCAATATACCTTGATCACTGTGTTCCAGTCATTAATCCTTGCCATGCTTTTATATATACTTAGATTTATTTCCAAAGCATGTTTTATTATTTGATTCGACATGTCTCTTATCAATTTTGTTTTTAGTATATTTTATCATATCAATGCACTTATATGTTCTTTTGTAATTTTAATAGGTTCTATTCTTTACGGTATATGCATATATTGTTTAAAGACAACCTTAAATCGATGCATGTTTTAATGCATCCTTACATTGATAATTTAGTTCTGTGCATTATCACTTTGTTATATATATATATATATTAGTTTTCCTTGCAAGTTATAGATTTTTTATGTTATATGTTTCAATTCTATGAGTAATTAATTATTATTAAATTCTGGGTCTACGTCTCATGTCAGTGTTTTAGTGATATTATTATCATTATTACTATTATTATTATTATTATTATTATTGTATGGTTATATATATTATAGTCAATTTGATTATTGCTATTTGTATTAATTGATTGATTTTTTGTAGTGTACTCTAACTTGTTCGTACAAGTAAGTTTCAACTTGTTTTTAACAAGCTTGAAAGTAAAGACTAAGTTGATCATGTTATTTTAGAATAGAAGGTTGAATCGAGTATCGGTAATGCAAGTGCACCAGTTGCACAACTACCCTCATATGCTATGCATGGAAAAAACTTGAGAAATTCAATGGGGTGGACTTTAAGAGGTGGCAACCAAAGATGCTGTTCTACCTAGCAAACTTCAATTTGGCCAAATTTTTAACTAAAGGTCCTCGGTTCTTAAAGAAAGGGAAACAGATGTTGCAACTGTAGCTTCGGTTAAAGTATGGAAACACTTGGACTTTCTGTGCAGAAACTACATCCTCAATGGTTTGGATAACTCGTTGTATAACGTGTCTAGTCCAATGAAGACAACAAAAGAGTTGTAAGAGTCCTTGGACCAGAAATATAAAACTAGGGATGCCAATATAAAAAAAATTTATGGTCGGTAAATTTTTGGACTTTAAAATGCTGGACTTCAAGACTGTGATCAGTCAGGTCCAGGAACTTCAGTTGATCCTCTATGAAATTGCTGCCTAAGGAAGAGCATTAACTGAGAAACTACCACTTTCATGGAACGATTTTGAAGAATTATCTTAAGCATAAAAGAAGGAAGAGCGTTAACTGAGTCATTTCAAATGGCCGCATTTTTTGAGAAACTACCACTTTCATAGAATGATTTTAAGAATTATCTTAAGCATAAGAGAAATAAGATAACCTTGGAAGACCCGATTATTCGATTAAGAATTGAAGAAAATAATCGAGGTTTAGAGAAATGAGCTAAGGCTCAGAATATGCAAGCCAAAGCAAATGTCTTAAAACATGTAAAGAAAACCAACAAAAGAAAACATGTTGGCTTGGGTTCTTCCCATGGAAACAAAGGTGCTACTGTCAAAAAGTTCATGGGAACTTGCTTTGTATGTAATAAGCAAGGATATCGTGCCAAAGATTACTGTCATAATCAGAACAAGAACAAAAAAAGAAAGCTTAAGCCAACTTAATAGAAAACTCGAAAACTTGGTGAGTTAACATTGGTACTACATGCTATATATGTTCTAATATGAAAAGTTTCATCGAGTATAAAAAAGCAACTCTAGATGAGCAATTATTTATGGGAAACTCATTAATCTGCAAAGTTCCTGACCATGAAAAGGTGATGTTGAAGATGACCTACGAAAAAGAACTAACCTTGAACAATGTTGTTCATGCTCTTTAAATCCATAAGAACTTAGTGTCCAACTCACTATTAAGCAAAAAAGAATTTAGGTTATTTTTGAATCTAATAAGATTGTACTTTCCAAATCTAGAATGTTTGTAGGGAGGAGTTATTTCTATAATGGGCTTTCTAAACTCAACACAAGAACTATTGTATCCAAGAACAAGAATGATAATAAAACAAGTTCTTTTTTTGCTTATTTGACTGAGTCTTCTAATCTATGGCATAGTAGATTAGGTCATATAAACTTTAAAACCTTGCAAAGAATTAGTAATTTGGATTTGCTTCTAAAATTTTAGATTTATAAAAATTATAAGTGTGAGACAGATGTCAAATCCAAATTTGCAAAAGCTCTTTTTTATTAGAAAGAAAGGCAAAATGAACCTCTAGATTTAATTCACATAGATATCTCTGATTTAAAGTTTATGCAAACTAGAGGTGGTAAAAAGTATTTCATTACTTTTTATTGATGATTGCATGAGATATTGTTATATTTATTTGCTAAAAGCAAAGATGAAGCCTTAGAAGCTTTTAAACTCTTTAAAACTGAGGTTGAAAATAAACTAAGAAAAAAGATTAAAGAAATAAGAAGTGATAGATATAGTGAATAAGATGCATCATTTAATGAGTTCTGCGCAAAACATGAAATTATTCATCCAACCACTGCTCTTTATTCAGCTTAACAAAATGGTATTGAAGAACACAAATATCGTACATTGAAAGACATGATGAATGCTTTGTTGATTAGTTTGGGGCTACCTTAAAACTTATGAAGGGAAGCCATTTTAATAGCAAATTATATTTTAAATAAAATACCCCATAAGAAATCCAATAAGACACTATATGAGCTATGAAAGGGTTGAAAACCTTCCTATAATTACATGAAAGTGTAGGGGTGTCTTGCTATGATAGCGATTCCTTCGTCTAAAAAGGTCAAGATCGGACCAAAGGCTATAGATTATGTATTCATTGGATATGCAAATAATAGTGCGGCTTATGATTTTCTTGTGCATAGGTTAGACATTCCTGACATTCATGTCAATACGGTCATTAAATTGAGGAATGCTTTATTTTTTGAAGATGTATTTCCATATAGGAAAATACAAGGAAATAAGACTATTAAGAGAACTTACGAGGACTCGAGTAGTGATTCCTAAAAGCATAGGGAGGAATAAATAAAACCTCGAAGGAGTAAATGGACTAAAGTACCGACTACATATAGTTTGAATTTTTTGACTTATTTGTTAAAAAATGAACCTCAGACTTTTAAAGAGGCTATGTTATCTCCAAAAGTACCATTTTGGAAAGTGGCAATTAATAGTGAAATAGAGTCCATCATGCAAAATCATATATGGGAACTGATAGATCTTCCTCAAGGGCATAAGCTTTTGGGATCTAAATGGATATTTAAAAGGAAGATGAAGTCAGATGGATCCATAGATAAGTATAAAGCTTGACTTGTAATAAAGGGATACAAGTAAAAGGAAAGGCTTGATTACTTTGACATGTACTCACCAGTTATGAGAACAACATCCATTCAAACTTTAATAGCTACAGCAGCTCTTAATGATCTCGGATACACCAAATAGATGTTAAGACGACTTTCCTGAATGGAGAGTTAGATGAAGAAATCTACATGGAGCAACCTAATGGATTTAACGTTTTGGGACAAAAAAGGAAGGTGTGCAAGCTTATTAAATCATTATATGGTTTAATACAAGCACCTAAACAATGGCATCAAAAAATTGATAATACGATGTTGTCAAATGGGTTTCGTATTAATGAATGTGATCAATATGTATACATAAAGAATACATGTGAGGGATATGTTATTGTTTATTTGTATGTAGATGGCATGCTGATCATAGGCAGTAACGATGAGATAATTATAGCTACCAAAGCATGGTTGATCAGTAAATATGACATGAAAGACATGGGTTTAGCATATAAGATTTTAAAAATTAAAATTTTTAAACCATAGGATGGCTCGGTGTTGGCTCAGGATCATTATGTGAATAAGATCCTTGAGAAATTCAATAAGAATGATACCAGTCTAGCTAAAACACCCATATATGTTAATGTGCATCTAATGAAGAATACTGGTGACACAATATCTCATGTAGAATATTCATGAATATTAGTAGTGTAATGTATCTTATGAACTGCACAAGACCAGATATAGCCTACTCTGTAAGTAAATTGGTAGATATACTAATAATCCTATAAATGATCATTAGAAGGCCTTTGTGAGGGTACTCAGATATTTAAGATATGCCTCAAATTACAGACTACATTATATGAGATACCAGCTATACTTAAAGGATATAGCGTTGCAAATTAGATATCAGATGCTAAAGACTTAAAAATCCACTAGCGGATATGCCTTTACTATTAGAGGAGTTGCAGTATCATGGAAATCTTCTAAGCAAACAAGTATAGCTAGATCCACTATGGAATTTGAATTCATAACTTCAGATAAAGCTGGGGAAGAAGCGAGATGGCTTTAGAACTTCTTAAAAGATATTTCAGGTTGGTCAAAACTTGCGTCGGCAATGCATAGAAATTGTAATTGCCAATCTATAATTGGTAGGGCACATAATAGTTTGTATAACTGTAATCTCGACATATTCGTCAAAGACATAATACCATAAGATAGTTGCTCTTAAATGGAATTAGCTCTATTGATTATATAAAATCAAAGGATAATATCATGGATCTACTTCCAAAAGGCTTAATGAGAAAACAAGTCTTTAAATCATCGAGAGGAATGGGACTTAACGAACCCAACCTAGTTGACTACAGATCCTAAGATCTAGGTTCAAAGGGATAACTAAATTATGCTAACTTAGTTAGAGCACTGAAAGAGTTAAACATTCTTACCTATTCCTATAATAAATCAGTGCTGCCTATAAAAGAGTTAGGTTAAACTATGTTTTTAATGATTTTTATAGCTTCACAAGATCAATTGGGGTATGACAGGATACCCTTAATAAGAAATCACCTATATGAGTGTGAAATGTGGCCATTTCTATGAGAATTGATAAGGCTAAATTTTCTACAGCATTCTCTGAAAGCCTAAATTTTCTATATGAGTGTGAAACATGTGCTCGGGGCCAAAATGAACAAAACTGTGAGAATTGAGGGTGTTCAAAAAAGAACTGTGTGACACCTATTATTTGGGTTTACATGAAAGCCTGAATAGTTTAAGACATTAAGTTCACTAGTTAGCCGAGTATATTCGATAGTTGTCACTATGGAAGGTTCAAGGCGAAAAGCTGCCTATCCCATTGCAATAACTCCTTAAATGTGTTCTCTCTCAGGCTTAGTCAGCTTGTCATTGTAATCAAACCATTTTCATTTATGTGAGGGATTGTTGGATATTAATGATAAATGAAAAAAATGTATAATATGAAATACGTATATCAATATGTGGATTATCATACATAGATACATGATTCAAAATTACTTTGCATGATTGACATCCGAGGTAAATGAGAAATTGCCCTCATTATGCATAATGAATTGTGTTTGGGCTTAGGTTAAAAGTCAAGTAGGCTTTATCCGCTAAGAGTTCGGTCCATCAACCTGACCTGTTGTCTTTCATTAAACATTCTGTAATAATTTTAAAATCAATTTTTTATTTTTCTTCGCCATTTCAAAAAATTACTTTATTGAAAAATTGGCTTTGATGGCATTAAAGCCATTGTAGGAGACGTTGGCATTAAATTGCCTTAATTCATGAAATTGTTTAAATTTTTTCTTTCAATGGCATAAAAGCCAAAGTCTACAGTTGATTTTTTTTTGGAGGTTTTTGACTTATGTTATGAAAAATTCATATAATAGGAGTAGCTGTCTTGGAAATTTAGTTGGTCTATCTTTATCCAATTTGTGTTGTTTCGAGAGAGAAAAATCTATTATTGTCTTTGGTTCATAGTGTTATGACTTGAAGTGCTATCGATTGGTAGCAAGATCGAGAAGGCCTGAGAGATGTATTACTGGATCTGTCTAGCACGTTTGGGTAGGAAATAAATGTCTTAAGGCAAGAGGTTGCAAACCTTGACTGGATGAGTTATCATTTTTTTAAATTTTTCTGATAAAATTATCTTTCATGTAACTTCTTTTGTAATATTCTCATTAATCCAGAGCAGCCATTTAAAGAGTTATTGTTTTGCAATATTTTAATCTAGACAGATTACCAACATGAAAATTTCCAACCAAACTTATAAACTTCTTAAGAAAACTACCATTATCTTTAAAAAAGATACCATTCCATTACAAAGCTACCAATCCTTTTAAAAAAACTGTTAAAATATAATTTTTTACTTCTTTCTTTCAATGAGTAGGTGTGGCATAATCTAACTTAAATAACTTTCTTATTAAAAAAACTGAAAGGGACAATTTCATTAAACTCTGTAAATTTATAAATTCTAAAATAACTAAATATTGTAACTGTAGATGCGGCCATATGTTTCGTCTTTGCATCTTTCTATAAGTCATGTAAGCGTAACTCTTTTTTTATATATATAAAAATTATTTTTCTTTATCCCCATATGATTTTTAAATAATTTGATGAATCAAATTATTGTAGAAGATTAAATGTCGGTGACTACTAGTAAAGATGAAATTTCCGACTCTTATCCAAAAGAAATTAATGAGATTGATTAAAGTTATAGTTTCAAGGTTTTTTTGTTAAAATTGATTTGACTAAGATATATGAATCAAATTCAAAAGATTTATTTTGACATGGCACAAAATTCGGGGTTGACTAAGGAAATAAAAATCATGGCAATTCATTAGAACTTCAATTCTAATATTATATAAAAATTGAAAGATATAAATTTATAGTGTTATTATTTAATTTATAAAATATTTGAAAATTTTGTCAATACCTCGATTAAATTGGTGAAAAAAATCAACTACCTTTACAAAACTATTGCTACCATTGCACTTAAAAACTGCTAAAATAGATATTTTTATCTAAAATTTTTCTACCCACATAATGAATATGATATAATTTAGTTTAATTAACATCTTTTATTTATTAAAAAAAGCATTCAAAGAGACAGTTTAATGTAACTTTGTAAACCTATAAATTTCTGTATAAATAAATAATGTAACCACAATCTTCTGTTTTCTCTTTGCATCTTTCTATCAGCCACAAAAGTGTGACTTTCTTTTTCTTTTTACCATAAAAAATATTTTTCTTCATACCCTAGTGATGCTTAAATGACTAGCTAAATCAAATTGCAATTGGAGATCAAGTGTCGATGACTATTGATAAAGATGAAATTTCAAACGTTATATCTAAAAGCATCGATTGATGTCTATATTGTACGTAATGTTATTGATTGGGTTGATAATCCAACTCAGTTAAAGACAATATAAAAAAAATTAAATTTAAATGATAATAACAAATAACATTAGGGTATTTAGGGTTTTTTAAATAAAAACTGTCATTAAAAATTACTCACGATTTTAAAGTACTTTTATTTAAAAAAATATCCTCTTATATTTTTAACTTATAATTTCTTCTAAAATATAATAATTTTAAAAAAATTATTTTTTGTTATCAATGGAGTTTAAAAATTCTACTGATAGATTTAACAAGATAACAAATGTTCTTATAAGATATAATAAGAGATAATAAAATCAATATAATAAAATTACTAATTATTTTTAAAATTTAAAAATTCCAACTATGATTTATAAAATATGGACACATAAAAACAATTACTTTAGAAGCAAGCTTGAGATAGTTGTGCTTTTTGTAATGTTAATATTGTTTATTCGAAAAGAAAGACTTTCCATTTTATTACTTTTATTTTTGTTAGATTTAAAAATAAATTTGTCTTTTGCATCTTTTAAATTTGGCTAGAAATCTGGTTGGTTAAGTTTTGGATAACTAATTGTTAGACTTAAAAATGAATTTGACTTTTGCATATTTTAATTTTGGCTAGAAATCTGATTGTTTAATTTTTTTTGTGACTAGGTATTTCTTATTTAAGAGATTATAGGATAATTAATGGACAGAAAATTAATGGAGGGATCCAACCTAATAAATTTAATAATGCAAAGTAGAAAATATCTAATAAAAAATAATTTAATAATGCAAAATAGGAAATATTTAATAAGGAAATACCTAATTAATTTCCTATTAGAAACTTTTATTAGTTATTTTTTATTATATATTTAGTAATAGACGAGACCCGGCCAAATAAATTTTTATTAGGTATTCTAGCCAATAAGGAAATTTGTAATAAATTTTTATTAAGGAAAATAATGAAATACATGATTAATTTCCTAAAAATTTAATAATGCATTTAATAAGGACATACCTAGTAAATTTAATCAATTTAATATGCTATTCTAGCCAAAGAAGAATATACAAAATAAATGTAATAAATTTAATTTCCTAATAAGTAGATTTAATAAGGAAATACCTAATTAATTTCCTAATTAATTTTTATTAGGTATTCGCCAAATAAGGACATACCTAATTAATGTAAAATAGGAAATAACTACTAAGTAAATACTTAATAAATACCTAATAAGGTATTCTAGCCAAATAAGGAAATACTAATAAGGAAATACCTAATAAATTTAATGATTTAATTTCCTAATTTCTTAATTAATTTCCTAATAAGTAAATTTAATAAGGAAATACCTAGTTAATTTTCTAATAAATTTTATTAGGTATTCTAACCAAATAAGGAAATACCTAATAAATTTTTATTAAGGAAATAACTTATAAGGAAATGCCTAATTAATTTTCCATTTGGCTAGAATACCTAACAAAAATTTATTAGGATGGGTCCCCTCTATTATTAAATACCTAATAGGAAATTAATTACGTATTTCCTATTATTAAATTTAGTCTTTGTTAAGTATTTCTCATTTTGCATTATTAAATTTTGTCCTTATTAGGTATTTCATATTTTGCATATTAAATTTATTAAGATGAGTCCCTCCATTAATTTTTTGTCCATTAAGTATCCTAGAATCTCTTAAATAGGAAATACTTAACAAAGAAAAAAATTTTAATCAACTAGATTTCTAGCCAAATTTAAAAGATGCCAAATACAAATTCATTTTTAAATCTACCATTTAGTTATCTTGGAATCTCTTAAATGCAAAATACCTAATAATGAAAAAAATTAACCAACAAGATTTCTAGTCAAATTTAAAAGAGGCAAAAGACAAATTTAATTTTAATTCTAATGACAAAAAAAGTAAAAAAAAAAAAAGAAAGTCTTTTTTTCCAAGTAAACAATATTTGCTTTACAAAAAGCACGACTATCTCAAACTTGCTTCCAATGTAATTGTTTATATGAGTCCATATCTTATAAATCATAGTTGGAATTTTTAAATTTTATAACTTACTTTAAAAAATAATTAGTAATTTTATTATATTGATTTTATTATCTCTTATTATATCTTATAAGAACATTTGTTATCTTGTTAAATCTATCAGTAGAATTTTTGAACTCCATTGATAGCAAAAAATAATTTTTTATATTATATTTTAGAGGAAATTATATGTTGAAAATATAAAAGGGTAGCTTTTTCCAAAAAAAGGTACATTAAAAAGTGAATAACTTTTAGTGACAGTTAAAAAAACCCTAAATACCCTAATGTTATATATTCTTATAATTTAAATTTAAGTTTTTATATTTTCTTTAACTGAGTTGAATCATCCACTCAATCAATGATGTTACTTACAGTATAGGCATCACATAAATTTTTCTTATTTGATTTAGTCTAAATAATTCACTCTCTTATATATTGAATTTTATTATCATCATTTCAAATTTTTTCTTTAATTTTGTTTAGCTTTGTCTTCTTTGTTAAAAAAAAAAAAAACACACGTTATTGCCTCACCCTTACTCCACTGCCATGTTAAACTACCTTAACTATTTCTTTTCTTTTAACAAATCTATATTTATATAGCTATACTATTATAAAACCTATAACTAAGTTAATGTCGCGAATTAAGGGCCAATAATTCAATCATAGTATTAACAAAAATACCAAATATTTTATAAAGTAAATAATAACACAATAAACGTATCTTTCGAACTTGATTTATATACCATAATCAAATCATTTTTGACAAAAAAACTTGAAACTATAACTTGAATCAATCTCATCATTCCTTTTAAATGTAGCATCTAAAATTTCATCTTTGTCAATAGTCATAAATCATAGTAATAAAAATGGAATATGTTATAGAATCTAAAGTAAAATCAAATATCAAGATAGCCTTATATTTTAGAGAAATTAAAGGAACTTGTTCTAGAAGTGATATTGATTCCGTTACATGGAAGGGCATTTTGGATGTTTAAACATAAATAAAAAAAATTAGGATGTAAATTAAATAAAAATTTTATTTGATATTTTTTCTCTTTCAAACATATGACAATCTAATTAATGAAAAGAGAAAATACAAAAAAAAAATAATGATAGCAAAGTTCAAAACATCACAACTAAATAACATGACTACTTGAGTTAATGGTATCAACTAAATTAAGCAAAGTGCCAAAAAACAAATTTAAGCTATGATAATAAAATAAAATTATGAGTATTTGGCCTTTAATTTTAAAAAATAATGGCCACTAAAAGACTACCCACAATATATATTTTTTTAAAAAAATTAACCACTTACGTGTATTTTTTTAACTTATTATTTTTTTAAAAATATTTTTTCACCCATGGCTTTAGGTGTTAAATTTAATATTATTAGTGGAGTTTAAAATTTTTATTAGGAAATTTAGTACGATAGCAAATGTTATTATAGAGTATAATAAAAATATATGTTAATTTTTTAATTTGTTTATAAAATTTAAAAGTTCCACCATTAATTTATAAAATAAGGATGCATAAATAGTGATATAACAAGACACTTGTACTAGTAACCCACTCTAATTCCTTTCAAAAAACTCAAATTCAGCTAGATTATTCGATTCAAACAGTAAACCTGCCTATGGTTCGGGCTGCTACCAGAAAAAGCATTGAAAGAGACTGTTTAATCAAACTTTGTAAACCTGTATACTCCTATATAAATAAATAATGTAACTGCAATTGTATATTTCATCTTTACATCTTTCTATTAGCCCCCAAAGTATAACTTGCTTTTCTTTTTGTTGCAAAAAATATTTTTCTTCATGCCATGGTGTTTCTTAAAGGACCTGATGAATCAAATTTTTATAGAAAATCAAAAGTCGATGACTATGGATACAGATGGAATTCAGAAGTCATATCTGAAAATGACTACAAGATTGATCTAAGTTATAGTTTTGAGTTTTTTGTCAAAAATGATTTGACTAAGGTATATGAATCAAGTTCAAAAGATAGCCTTATAGTGTTATTATTTAATTTATAAAATAATTGGTATTTTTGTTAATACTCTGACTAATTGTTGTTACTTAATTTGTGATATTAACTCAGTTAAGTTTTTATAGTACAATAGTTATATAAGTATAGGTTTTTAAAAGAAAATAAGAGAAAAAAAAGTTAAGGCAGTTTAACATGGCAGTTGAGCACGAGTAAGGCAAGAAAGCAGATCTTTTTTTAGCAAAGATTTATTAAATATGGACTCCTAAAATTTGAAAGCAAGCTTTAAATAGTTGTGCTTTTATAGTTGTAATATTGTTTAATTTGGAAGAAAGACTTTCCTTTTTATTTTTATTGATATATTTAAAAATGAATTTATCTTTTGGATCTTTTAAATTTGACTAGAAATCTGGTTGTTTAAGTTTTTCTTTATTAGGTATTTCTTATTTAAGTGATTCCAAGATGATTAATAGAAAAAAATTAATGAGGTAGCCGGACCCATCCTAGAATCTCTTAAATAGGAAATATAATAGATTTAAAAATGAATTTATCTTTGGCATCTTTTAAATTTTGCTAGAAATTTGGTTGGTTAAGTTTTTTTCTTTTTTACGTATTTTCTATTTAAGAGATTCCACGATGGGTATGGACAAAAAATTAATGGATGGGAGCTAGACCTACCCTGGAATCCCTTAAATAGGAAATACCTAATAATGAAAAAAACTTAACCAACCATATTTCTAGTGATATTAAAAAGATGCCAAAGACAAATTTATTTTAAATCTCTTAAATTTCATATTTAAAAGATTCCAGGATGGGTTTGGATTCACTCCAGTAATTTTTTATCCATTACTTTCTTTGAATCTTTTAAATAGCGAATACGTAATAAAGAAAACGCTTAACCAACTAGATTTCTAGCCAAATTTAAAAGATGCCAAAGACAGATTCATTTTTAGAGCTAACAACAAAATAATAATAAAAATGGATTTTTTTTTCTAAATAAACAATATTAGCATCACAAAAGCACATCTAGAAGGATTGTATTTCGGACATGTATTTCCATTGTTCGGATTTGGTTAAGTAGGTTTACACAAAAATTTGTAATAGAACCAAAAACATGAAGATGCCACAATGAAACTTACTAAAAGCCTTAAAGGATTGTGTTTCAAGCCTTTGATCAATCCAAACAAATAAGAAAAGGTGTGGAATTTGAAATATCATACCTAAATCCATAGATGACCATATTAACGGATTCACAACATTCTCCACTTTGTTCTTGTAAACCGAGCCTGACTACTGTAAACCAAAGTTGTAAAAGCGTTTAGCCTTTAATGGTGATCCACATAGACAACTCAAAAAACCTTCCAAAGGTAGTATTTGTCAAGAGCCATGCTAGTAGCTTAGGTTTCATAAACCTTCACTTTAGTAGGGAATCCATGCCCCAAGACTCAAAGATAAAGAAAGTAAACAACTTTTCTTAGGTTCAAGAGAGGAAGTGCAAAAACACCAAGGTGTCACAATTTCTCCTAGAAAGAATTCCAAGCAACGCCTAGGGTTATTCCTTAGGTTAAATTAATGATAAGATATGCCTTAAATACCTAGGTTTCACGTACTATCCAATTTTTAATTATTTGCACTTTAGCCCTTGGTCGTTGAACAATTTATATTGAACCTAAGTAACTTTTACTTTTTAGGTATATAAGCCCAGTCTCATTTTAATTTTCCATAAATCATCCTAATAGTGTGATCCATTAGGCCTCCATTATATTAGTGATAAATATAAATTATTTGATTAAGAATAATTGTATTTATAGACCAGGATTGGTATCAAGCAATGCATCATGGGCACCCGATGTGTAAGAAATATCAAAGTGGCTTCGACAAGCCCTTCAATATATAGTATCTCAGTATAATTTAATCTTTTCATCAAATATTTATGAATGGTGAAAAGCTTGGTGTAGTATTTAATCTTAACATTTTCCATAGTAATATGCAACCTTTATGTGTTAAATCCATAATCAATATTGCCTTGGCTAAGGACTTTAAGTTAACACTGGCCAAGAACAACTGAGATATGTTCCCTCATATCACTTGAAATAATAAATCTTTTCTGGACCATTCATCCACCTTTAGTATGCTTCATGTCATACCCAAAACCACTCTACGGTAAGCATCTATCTATTGTGGACAACTTCATGATGATCTCTAAGTATGCAAATCTACATACAAGATGATCAGGTGCCACAACTTTAAGGATCACTTACACTACTAACACATGAGAGTATTTTCATAGACACTTAAGTGAAATCGCATATGAAACTCTCGTAGCGGGTTAAGTTCAATGAACTTGTCCTTACAACAAGTACCCATATACTACCCCTAAGTATCTTTATACTTCAACTAATGAGATCAAAGGGTTACATGCATTAAATGCATGAAGATTTAGCATAAGTTGGTCTTTGTGCATTGTTAATGCCCTGTCTTAATAATATAATGACCAGGAACATTTTTAGAAACACGGCTTTGATGCATAAAGATTTTATCATCGTAACTCATTACATACTTTCTAAGGCCACTGTGTTTCAAAGGCTTTATCTACGTAAGATATAAATAACTATTATCAAATAATCTTATGGATATAGAAATACCTCATATTATATTAATAAAATCACAATATATATTACAAGAAAATGCTAATAGCTAGTGTATTACAAGCCTCTGCAATTTGCTTGTTAGGCTTATACTAACACAACTATCTTAAACTTGCTTCCAAAGTAATTGTTTAGGAGTTCATATTTTATAAATCATAGTTGGAATTTTTAAATTTTATAAATCAATTTTTAAAAAATAATTACTTTTTATTATATTAATTTTTAAAATATTTTATGATATCTTATAAGAACATATGTCTTGTTAAATATACTAATAGAATTTTTAAACCTCATTGTAAAAAAAGAAGAAAAAAAAAAATATAGAATAGTTTGGGCTTCGTTTTCGAAGCTAGAATCTTATGTTTAGCTTGAGGGTTTGATTCCCCTCCATTAATTTTTTGCCTGTTACTCTCCAATGCAAGCTTAATCACCATTTATAAGTATGACTTTCACAATTCATGATGAGTCTTACAAATGTAAACGTTGATAATTAGTACACTAAAAAATAATGGACAAAAAATGTAATTGATTGGATCTCAATCCTTCCAGGTTAACTTGTTTTCTTCTTTATTACAATGGTATAAAACATCCTACTAGTTGTTTGACTATTCTTTTATATATTTTAAGTATAATATATAATTTTATGAATAAATTTATATTCATTTATAAAAATAAAAATATTATCAATATATTAAATTTTTAGATATCTTACTCAAATTTGAATTGAAAATTTATTAAGATTAAAGAGAATTTTATTGGTGGAGAATAACTTAATGATATAGGCCTATTTAAGAGATAAACATACTTATGGAGATGTATGGATCCATGAATCCATGTGTTTATATTGATCCTTTTCATGGATTAACAAAATGTGCAAAAGCTCTATTTACCTCTGCCATTCTATAAGTATCTTCCTTTTTGCATATTCTATTGCCACTCCCTTTGGCAGCATCCACTAATTTGAAACTTAATTTGAAAGCCATATAGTGACTAAGGGGGTTGAAGACCAAGAAGTGAATTATTTATCATCCAAGCATTCTTCTTACAACTAGATCCAATCTCCTGGTCCCTGCGGAAAAGAAAAAAATTTCATGTTCTTCCTTTATTTGTAAGAGTTTTTTGTAAATAATTATTTTTACAATTAAGTAATGAGTTTATAAATATATATGAAATGATCTTTCCTTTGGAATCACAAGAGATGCATAAAATCTCTGAAGATCTATATAAGAGATATGTATTTTATTTGGCATCATAGACTTATAGGGATGTGATAAAAGTGAAGAAAACATCGAGTTGCATATATAGGGTATTCCCTTAGTTTAAACACTAGTGAATATAAAAACTAAATTTGTTTTAAGGTTTGATTTTAATGGCTGTTTATTGCATTTTTATACTTTTTATTAATCTTTACCTTTATAATGGATTTTATGTTTCTCATATGTGGACATAAACAAATAATGTCAAGTTATTTTGGATTACAATGATTACTTAAAATTATTTTATTATTACTTTATTTTAGAAAAATAAATATACTTAATGTGTATAAGAATTTTTGGTGTAACGAGGTTTTATTAGAATTAAAATGTAAATACAACGTATAATTTAAAATTTTAATTCCAAAATATAGATATTATTATGCGTAAACCAGCACTTAATGAGAAGATATAAAATTCTACCTTTAAAACCCAATAATAATTGGGCAAAAAAATTTCCTCTAAGAAACTTTCTAGCAATGTTGTAGCAAATCAAACCTGTCCTAGTGTAATCCCCACAAATGAATGATGGGAAACCTCAAAAGAGAAAAGGAAAACAAGTTATAATCGAACTCAATGCTAGCAAGGTATTTGAATGCCTTTTGTGTATTATGCGTGTCAAATATAATGGAGTGTCATTTATGTCCTCCTATAGAGTGATTAGGCCAGTCCTAGTACTAATAAAATTTGTAATATGTTAATTAATCACTTGAACTATTAAACTTATTTAATCATGTCTTTGAATTTTAAAATTTATTTTCAATTAAGTCCAACTTAATTTTTCAAGAAAATCATTCTTTATATATAGCCAATTAGTTTCTTACCCTGTTAGAAATAGATACAAATTTACAATTTTTATTGAAGTATGATTAGATGAATTAAACTCCTTTTGACTCCATCCTTAATTCTCCAATTAATCAAATCATATTTATAAATCAAGATTAAAGATGTATGTATCATTACTGCAAAAATGTTGCCGATAGAAACAACCTAGATTTTGTTGAATTTTCCTTGATGTTTTGTAGCTTGAAAAAGTGCTGAAATCAATCAAGTTGTCTTTCAAACCTTTGAATAGGTTTGCTTTGGTAGGATCCAAACTTTTCGCATGATAATATCTAGGAACATTCATTATATCCATGAACATTCATCTTCAAATAGATTTAGATATGCATGATGACTCGCAAAATATTCATTATTTTACTATGTAAATTATAGTTTTAGAATTACATAAATGAGATGTGACATATAAAATATTATCCACAAAATATTATGTTGGTGATAAATTCCTTAAAATTTTTTACCATTTTCATGAAAATTGGAAAAAAATAAAATAAAAAGCTTTTTCATGCATTTAATCGAAAAAAAATTTCACAGAAAATTTTCATCAAAAAGACTCAATATAATTTTCGAAAGAAGAGTATTACTAACCCTGATTGTATGATGGAATTTTTGTCAAACGATTCCATCAATAAAAGCTCTTCTTGACATATTTTTGGGTTTTTTCAATGAAGAATTCTCTTCAAAAACACCCTTTCTCCTTGTGATGTATCTAATCTATTCTTGTATCTTATTTTATCCTATCCATTTCATAATTTTGTATACCAATCACATATATAACAGTAATCAAATTGTTTGCGTTGGTTTTTCTCTTTTCTGTCAACTTAACTAAGCTATAATTCAAGATTTTGGGAAACTATTAGAGATGAATTTTTAAATTCAGCTTAATTCGTATTACTATTTAATTTATAAAAATTATCTTATTAAAGTTTAATTTTAAAATATATTTAAAATATTAAAAAATTACTAAAAAGATATTTTGAATAGTAACTGGATCTATTTATGGTTGAACCCATCTCCATCTTACTTGGTTTGGTAAAAATATGAATAATTAATTCGAACACAATCTTACTTTGTTTGACAACAAGTCACCAAATCAAATTTATTCAGATTAAATGAAAATGACTCAAATTTAAATTAACTCAATTTTAAATAATGTAAATGTGAACGCTTGAAAATCTAACTCCAATGCTCTACACTAATTTGAAACCGAACTCAATGATTGAGTTTTGATTAACCCAACTACAAAATCCAAAATGTTCAAAACTAAAATATTATAAATCTAAACTAATCTGAACATGATCTTTTAAACCTTTTAATCTAAAATAACACCGAAATGATCCCACCACTAAACCCAACATAAACGGTTTCACACCTTTACGTAGGTTGAAAATAAATAAACCAAATACATATTTTATTCTATTTTTATTTTGACTTCTAACTGAAGAATTGAAAGACAAAAGAAGTCATTCAAGCCTCTAAACTTTATTACTGCAAGCAACTACTACATCCGTTATTGAACCAACTGCATCAACAGCTTTCTGCTGCTTCTACTGCTGCTGTCGCTGACTTCATTGAAATTCCTACACACTAAGACCGGGTCATTTAACAACTTGAGATAGATGATTATAAGATCAAATTAAAATCAGAAAGCTGAGTTCATCTTGAAATAGAGAAAGATCTATTATATAAGAATCATGATAGGTGGAAGTTATCTCCATATTCTGACAAAAAAAATTATGTAGAAGAAGCCAAATACAATCTCCTTCTAAGAATGGTATAAATTAAGGAGTAAATGAGACATTTATGCTCATAAATTACTTGAATTCAACTTGAAAAAAGATTAATTTTTGTTGAGTTGAATTCGAGCGAGAGCTATTGAGCGATCCAAATTTGAGTATCTTAATACTTGACTCAAATAGCTCACGAATATAATCAATTTTTTATTTATAATATATATTTATTTTAATTAGTATTAAAAAATCTCAATTCAAACTTGAATTTGAGCTCTAGCTGGAGCACAAATAAATGAGTTTGAAGTTAAATGTGAGAATCAAGCTCACTTGTACCAAGTAAAAGAATCCGATCAAGTCTAGTCCAGCAAATTCGAACAATTTAATTTTTATCTTCAATCAAATTTGAGCATTTAAACTGAAATTTGATAATGCTTCAAGCAAATTTTGAACTTCAAATTTTAAAAGAAACTTGAATTTCTTACAACAACTCGGTTTGATTATGTATTTTCTGCAGGCACAAAGTTAAAACTTACCCATATTTCAACAAATATAGGAGAAAGTTATTAGTTAGAGAAAAGCTACAGGTGATGTTCTTGGCAAAGAAAGAAGTAAACCAAAAATCTAGCATAAACAATTAAAGAACTAAAAATTGTCAAAGAATTTGTTGGACTAATCTGACATCAATGCTTTGGAAGACATAAAAAAACTAGGTCGTGGTGGAAAAGTGTATGCTGGCTTTAAATTGGGATAAGCTAGTATTTTTTTTGCTGCTGTTGTTGTTGTTGTTGTTGTTATTATTATTATTATTATTATTATTATTATTATTATTATACTACAAGGGTTTTGAAACCCCACTAGCTAAAATTTCATTTGCTTGCAATACTTATTTCAATCTTGCATGGCAAGTTATTGAAGCCTAAAGTATAAAATATATGATTTATAATATAAATTTATTGGCGATAGAGCAAAACTAAATGAGCTAAAAGGAAAGACTCCATAGATAAGAAGTCTATATTTTCACCTTATTTCAGTACATGTTGAGTATAGTAGCTAACAACTGATTTCAAGCTATTTCCTTTGTTCTTTGAATGAATTCCGGCCTTCTAATCTTTTTTTCCTGTAAAGAATCAAATGTATGGAAATAAATGATAAGAGACTTAAATAAGTTGTACATGACATAAAAGCAATGAAGTAAAATGAAAAAGTAAAAATTAAATGGCATTTGGAAATAAAAATTGGACAAAGCAATTATTTGAAATTCTTTACAGTGTTTGTTAAGGGAAGCCAATTCTGAAACATCTAAATACCTTGAGAGCATAAAAATCAATGAGTGATAGCGCATCCATGGAGATTTAAGTGCGATCCTTTCTCCCTCTTATTTTGGAGAGGCAAAAATAAAAATGGCTAAACACTACAATTTAAATAGCAATCCCAAAATGATATTATGGTATTTTTTTTCAATTAAAGTGTGAATAGTTTGGTTCGAGAATTATACATATAAATTCAATTTATCACTTGTCAATAATTTTTCTTTTTATAAATAAAAAGATCATAAAATGTTATAAAATATTTTAAGAATTATTTATAATTAAATTATAATTGCTATTTTTGCATTAAGTTGTGTAAACAAAAAAATCACAAGCATAATGATAGTGTTAGCATTGTTTCATTCACAACTGCGACAAAAATGAGACAGTTAAAATCATATATGTAATATTAATTTAAATTAATGGTTTGTACACTAAGCAAAAATTACATCTTAACTAAGCTACATACCTTTTAAGTAAGGGGCCTCAAAATTGACAATGAAATAGGGAAAAATGTGAAAATTCATGTAAGAACTCCAGATGATATATTTTTTGGGTGTTGATAGATCATCTATGCCAGAATCGAACTTTGGAGAACTTCGGATAAGGCTAATTAGAATTAGCAGTTACCACTTATTGCTTTCCCAATAGAACTCGGCATAATAACAAATGCCTCAACCCATTTTCATCAACCTGTGAAAACAATATAGTACAAAAAATGATAAGAAGATAGGAGAAATAAGTAATTCCAACCATCATATTATATATATATATATATATATATATATATATTTCACATCACAAAGTTTGTTTAAAATGAAAATGAGATTTATCTTTAAAAAATCATAAAACTTGTGGATTCAAAAAAATTACATCAGATAATATAATTTATTTTCAAACATGTTACAAATGTTACTTTCTTTTATGTTTATTTTGCCTTACCATTTATAGTGTGTAACGAACTAAGTTGAATTGGCATAGAATTCAATGAAACCCTTTTTTTAAATGCATTTCATATGTATATATTCAAACCACTAAACACTTTTAATTAATGAATGACAAAATCACTTTCTTCTAAGTTTGTTTCATCCCACCATTTATACTATGCAACAGCTTAAACTAAATCACCATGATATACAATGAAACCTTTGTTCAATGCATTTTATACCAATAAATTTAAACAACTAAACACTTCTAGTGAATGGCCAAATCATCTTTCTTAGATATTATTTTTTAAGGGAAAATATGTGAAGAGACTTGTTCTATTTGGAAATGAGATTGAAGAAATCAAAACTTGTGATCATTCAAAAATTCCTTATAGCACCTTTTCATAGTTATATCAAACGCTTAAAAGTCTTTGAATTACATTTTTTTCACTAAAATTTTTTCAACCTGAAATTTTTTAAACAGCTATATTAAATTAGCCCTAATTATAAAGAGTTATAAAGAGTTATATTATTTGCAAAGCATGATAATTCAAAATTATCTACAAAAACCAATAAGAAAAAAAATAAAAATAGTTAAAAAATAGTTTTAAAAAAAAAAAAAACCTACTTACCTTTCAAAGGAAAGCTTTGCAAGAGATAATGAGATGCTACGTCTATAACAATCTCTATTGTTAGCATCTTTAATATACCAACTAAATCCTTGCATCACAATCTCCTAGATCTCATCCTTAGAACCACCATGCCAACCATACTTGATATTAGCATCTCCACCACACTTATTGGCCACAACCTTTGCCAAAATCACAAAGCTTTTTTCCCAAGCTTTCAATGACCAACCCGAATTTAAGATCTTATGAATTGCAACAATTTTTGTTTTCTTAATCAAATTTGAATTTTGTCCCATGCCAGAAAAAAGCCACTTTTAATGCTTAAATCTTCCAAAATTGATTCTTGTACTTTAATCAAATCATTTTTGATAGAAAACTTTCAAACTATAACCTGAATCAATCTCGCTATTGATTTCAAGCTAAGGGTTTGAAATTTCATCTCTGTTAATAATCTCTGACACTTTTAACTCATCTTAAGTCTTTTAAAAATCACCAAGGATGAAGAAAAATGAGTTTTTTTATAGGGAAAAATGATAAAGATCAAAAGATAAATTAAAAAGATAATAGAGAATGGTAAAGATCACAAGATAATATCTTTTGATTAACTGATAATCTTAAGATAAAAATCAAATAATCTTATAAATTAAATTA